>ONZH01023135.1:0-186174 GCA_900303285.1 Rhinella marina | reverse complement strand
AAATGAACAGCAAGTGGATTGACCCGGACTTTGCTTCTCCAACAGTGGAAAGCAGCCAAAAGTGAAGTGCCATCTGTATGAAGTGCCATTTCCTCCTCCACCTTTACCGCCTTAGAATTGCTCCGTAAAAAAAAAAAAAAAAAATATTTATGGCTCACCTCTTGGCCTACAAACAATTTTTAAGAGGTCTCACCTCTTTTGGCCTCCACATAATTTTTAAGAGGTTTCACCTCTTGGGCCTCCACATAATTTTTAAGAGGTCTCACCTCTTGGGCCTACAAACAATTTTTAAGAGGTCTCACCTCTTTGGCCTACAAACAATTTTTCTCATGCCTCACCTCTTGGGCCTACAAACAATTTTTAAGAGGTCTCACCTCTTGGGCCTCCACATAATTTTTAAGAGGTTTCACCTCTTGGGCCTCCACATAATTTTTAAGAGGTCTCACCTCTTGGGCCTACAAACAATTTTTAAGAGGTCTCACCTCTTGGGCCTACAAACAATTTTTCTCATGCCTCACCTCTTGGGCCTACAAACAATTTTTAAGAGGTCTCACCTCTTGGGCCTCCACATAATTTTTAAGAGGTTTCACCTCTTGGGCCTCCACATCATTTTTAAGAGGTCTCACCTCTTGGGCCTCCACATAATTTTAAGAGGTCTCACCTCTTGGGCCTACAAACAATTTTTCTCATGCCTCACCTCTTGGGCCTACAAACAATTTTTAAGGTCTCACCTCTTGGGCCTCCACATAATTTTTAAGAGGTCTCACTCTTGGGCCTACAAAACAATTTTTAAGAGGTCTCACCTCTTGGGCCTACAAACAATTTTTAAGAGGTCTCACCTCTTTGGCCTCCACATAATTTTTAAGAGGTCTCACCTCTTGGGCCTACAAACAATTTTTAAGAGGTCTCACCTCTTTGGCCTCCACATAATTTTTAAGAGGTCTCACCTCTTGGGCCTACAAACAATTTTTAAGAGGTCTCACCTCTTGGACCTACAAACAATTTTTAAGAGGTCTCACCTCTTTGGCCTCCACATAATTTTTAAGAGGTCTCACCTCTTGGGCCTACAAACAATTTTTATTATGGCTCACCTCTTGGGCCTTAATACAATTGTTAAGAGGTCTCACCTCTTGGGCCTCCACATAATTTTTAAGAGGTCTCACCTCTTGGGCCTACAAACAATTTTTAAGAGGTCTCACCTCTTGGGCCTACAAACAATTTTTATTATGGCTCACCTCTTGGGCCTTAATACAATTTTTAAGAGGTCTCACCTCTTTGGCCTCCACTTAATTTTTTCGAGGACTCACCTCTTGGGCCTCCACAAAATTTTTTCGAGGGCTCACCTCTTGAGCCTCCATATAATTTTTTCGAGGGCTCACCTCAAGCTAACTTTGCGCACTCATTAAAATATTTTCACAAGGACCTAAGAGCCCTCGATGGGAGAGCTTTGTGTGGGGGCCTGTTATAGGGAAGAGATGCGGCCCTGCGGGCTCTAGCCTGCCATGAGCCTCTGGCCAGCCCACGGCCTCTTCCTGCCTTTTGCGGTCCTACGCATCCCTCAACATCCCCACTGCTTTACCTGCTAGACATGACACTGGGCCAGGTCGGGTCACTGACTTCGTCATACTCAACCACCTCCTCTTACACTGCCTCACTTTGCTCCAACAGCCTCCCTTGCTGGCAACTGTGTCTCATCATCGTCCCTAATCATTTTACACTTTAGTGCCCGTTCCACACCACCATCAGCTAGAGATGGAGCTTGCTCCAGTGTTTGGGCATCAGAACAAACAAAATCTTCAGATAGCTCCTGCGATTCTTGCATGGGTGGGAACACTGGGTTGATAACACTGGGCAGGGTGGGAGGAAGGAGGGTCAGAGTGAGGTCCCTGCAGTTTCTGCAGGCGATCGACGAGACTGGACTTTGTGGACTTGACTGGGTGGTGGACAGATTTAAAAGGAGAATCTAGAAGGAGAAGGAGGGGTTTGCCGAGCTGTCTGTAAGGGTTGCGGAAATCCAGACAGAACCAAGGCCCAAAACTTGGGTGGGGGTAGCAGGTTTGCCCGTCCCCGCCTCCACAACATTCACCCAGTGTGCCGTCAGGGAGATGTAGCATCCCCGGCCTCAAACCAAAGTGTTGGTGGTCAAATGGCCTTTTGCAGTAACCGTGTTACTCGGGCGTGGATGATGTTTTGGGACATGTGCCTGGGCAAGGCAGGGATGGCACAGAGGGAAAAATAGTGATGGCTTGATTGCTTTCCCCCTTGCCTATGCCATCTGTGGATGTCATAGGCAACGTGATTTTAAGGGGTGCAGAATTTTATCTTCTTTTTTGTCTAGTTTGGCTTGGGGTCCATGGCAATGTAGAGGAAAGAAGGTTTCCTTGTATGGTCTCACTTTACAGAGAGGTTAGATTGTCTTTGGAGTGTATTGTTGAGAGGCTGTGATAGTGGCGTAATAGTGCGACTTGGGCGCGTTATATGCACCCAGACATGCTTCCCCTGCTGTCCTAGTTGCATTCCAGCAGTGTTGGCATCCTTTTCTGAGGTTTCAGAGTGGACTTGGTGACCTCCAAGTGGTCGAATTGAGATTTCCAAGTGGCGAGCATTTTTTTCCCATAGACTTTAATGGGATTCGATATTCGGTCGAATAGTCGAATTTCGCGGTCTATTCGAATCGAATTTCGAACTTTCGAATATTTCACTACTCGCTCATCTCTAGTATTTACCCCAAAATGGTACCAATCAAACTGTCATCTCGCCCCACAAAGAATGAGACCCTACCTAAGACAATCGCCCAAAAAATAAAAAAAATATGACTCTCAGAAAATGGCAACACAAAAAAAAGATTTTATTCTGTTCAAAAAAATGCATCTAATGTGTAAAACTTAACACAAATAAAAATGTTAGACATATTGGGTATTGCCACGTCCATAACAACCTGTTCTATAAAAATATAACAGGAGATGGCCCCCCAGGTGAATGTTGTGTAAAAAAAAAAAAAAAAAAAAAAAGCCATCTTTTTCCCTCTTGCCTCACAAAAAGTGTAATTCCACAAGATCAAAAAGGCGTATTTACTCCACAATGGTACCAATGAAAACGTCACCTCATCCTGCAAAAAATAAGACCCCACATAAGAGAATAACTCAAAAAAATTTAAATCAATGGGTCCCACAAACCAATCCATCAAAATCTGTGCTGCAAAATCCATATGCGCTCCAGCGCACTGAAAGGGGATCTCTGATTGGTTTGTATGGGACAATTTTTATACAAGGCCCTAGGTGTTTTCCATCATACTGCTTCACAGTCTAGAAAGTGAAACTACTAGTAGAGCTAGATAACAAAGGCTTGAAAATGGCTTCTACACCTATAGTACTTATCACATATGTGTTTCTGTATTTCTGAATTTGAGATGTTAGAAAACAGTTTTCCCCTTATAGTCTATGTATAGCATATTGAAGCCATCAGAAAAGCTAACCTCTCTGTGCTAAAAGGAACATGCCCTAAGAGGAAAAGCAAACTAAAACATAAAGCATTCAGAGACAACATGCACTGGACAATTAATTTATGCACAGTTGATTGAAAGTTAAGATATACTAATAAGTACTTGCCTTAAAGGGGTTTTCTCAGCAGGTTCATTCACTGGCTGATAGGCAGTGTGCACTCACTATGTCTCCTCAGGCTGTGGAGGGGGGGGTCTCCAGCAGTTCTTAGCATATATTAACTTACCCTGACAGAGCAGGAGATTGTGATCTCTAACACAATTACAGGTAAAGCCATGCTTCTAAGTCCTCACAACACTTGGACCTTTTGCTTACTTCAGGTAATCACTCAGAGCTCAGTCCCGTTATTCCATGGGGGTGAGGTCACTCCTGCTCTCAGCCAATCAGATAACAGTCTTTCTGGTGTGCAGGTTACCATAGAAACCTGTGTACAGTGAGACCTGCTGAACTGTCCATAGTTCATGACTAAAGTAAAATCTACTGACCACTGTATTTAGAAAATGTCTTTTAACTTTCCCTTTATGTTGAAAGCTAATCTTTGTAACTAGTGAGAAAACCTCTTTAATCCTGTTTTCTCTAGCAGATCTGAGATGAGTGCAGCCATTCCTTCCCAGTGCCTTTTTTCTCTGATCTGTAGCGGAGGAGCTTCACTACTGAGCATCTACATAAAGGGCAGCACATATTCATCTCAACTGAAAGCCTAGATCTTTAGATCAGGAACAGAACAGACATTTATAGGACATTTCATCAGTTTCTCAAATTCTTATGAAAATATATTCAGCACATACTGCACTGAACTAAATGTACCAATGTATTATATATTTGTGGAGTTGGAGTTGGTCCATTTTATACCGACTCGGACTCCACAGCCCAGTCAAGGCCTAATAGAATTGCCTATCTATTGAACAATGAGCACATTGTTCCCTACACAGGGATTGATGCAAACTGTTCTGTCTGCTCTGCGCTGTCTCCTATGGATCAGCTTCAGATTACAGTCCCTGTGCACTCTCCCTATCCATTATTCCACAATTACAAGCTTTTAGCAACACTGTCTCTAGCGCTTGCCACGTCTCTCCCTATGCTCGGCTCACAGTGAAATGGTGGAGATTGCGTGGAATGAGGTTTTTAAAGGGTTGTGACATCACAGGGGCTGGCTAACTGCTGAGTGGCAGTCTGCATGGCATTAAGGGTGATCTCTCGCTCCTAGGTTTCTTACTTTCACTATGTAACACATGAAGCCACCAGCCTGATGTCTAGCCCTGTCAGTCAATGGGAGGGGGGAGTGTGCAGAGCACAGGGGGTGTACAGAGCAGTGCTCAGAATATTCAGCCCCGCCCCTGAGTGCTCCAATTGCTCATTTGCTTATGAATAAATGCTCATTTCTCTGCAAGTATTTATCATACAGACAAAAGAAAGGTATAGTTTTAAATCAGAATGATGAGCCCTACCAGCCAGTATGCCTAGTTTAATAGGGTTGATCCTGGTGGCAGAGCCTCTTTAAGTAGGCTTCCAAGCTCTGTGAATTTGCATGGTCTACCACTTTATGGTTCAGCTATGGTTACTTCACAGTTCACTTGAGCAGATCTAAAATTTCACAATTTGACTTTTGACAAAGGAGGAAACCAAAGGCATGAAACACACACACACACAGAGGCAGAGAGACTTCTGACATTTTGATATAAATATATGTGCAGCGGTCTTTACCTGTCTTGCAAGGGTAAGATTTGCATTAGGCACTGTATCACCCTATATGTACTTTGTACATGTGTCTAATTGTTGAGTATATTATGCTTGTAAATGCAATTGCACTTTATTTTGGATGTAATGTGGGACCAGAAACAACTATTGTGGTTATATAGATCATGATCTACTGTGTGTTTGGCCACTGATTTTCAATCATAGGTATTTAATAAAGATGACATTTATATTACAATTAGTTGTAGAGCCAGCCATTATAGGTTTGCTATTTGACTTATGTCTGACTGATCCTGGTAGATCTTATGAGAAAGGGGCTATTTGTACTGGAGTAATTAATAGGTCCTCACCTGTCAGTCACCTCCACAATTCCCCATGGAATAAGTTGCACAGCATAACATTACCCTGGTTTTAACCCCGGCACTTCATAATAGAAAAAAGATGCAGTGCTTGATGAATATGCCGTTTAGCCTAGAACACCTTCATTTTCAATGCAATTGCACTAGAAAATTTGAGCTATTCATTGATAAATATGCCCCTCCAAGTCTTCACAATGGTCCCCAAACTCTCAGATTTGGGACGGAACTTGCATATAAACCAAAGTGTTAGCAGTTTTAGTACTCCACTGAGCACTTCATTTTCAGAAGCCCTTCAAGGAAATGTCCACCGATGTGTGAAAGTACTTAAAGGGAACCTGTCATCAACTTTATGCTGCCCATACTAATGGCAGAATAAAGTACAGACAGGTGAGTTGATTTCAGTGGTCTTTCATTTAAAAGTTAAATGTAAGTGTTTTTATCGAGAACCAACATCACAATCATTGCAGACTAGGCCTGGAAAAGAGTCCCGGCCACCTGAGAAGAGTCCTGGTTATTCATGAATTCCTGCTCTCCCTGCCCTTCTGCTGATGACTGGCAGTCTTCTTCCTAGTTTTCTCCCTTTCTCTCTATAAGAGAACTGCCAACCATCAGCAGATGAGCGGGTAGACCAGGAGATTATGAATAACCATGACTCTTCTCAAGCAGATTTGACTCTTTTCAAGGCCTGAGCCGCAATGATTATGACGCTAATTCTCGGCAACCACTTACTTTTAGCTCATAAGTGACACACCGCTGAAATCAGCATTTCTTTCACTATTTTATGCTGTCCTCAATGAGGTCAGCATAAAGTTGATGACAGGTTCCCTTTAAGTTCCAACTTTAAATTGAAGCTCTGGAAACCAGTCACAGACATGTGCAACCATTTCCATTAGCCATATCCCTGTAAACAGCTCATGAGCCTACTTACAACTCCATCCTGTGAAGTCCTACATATGTGAGACTTTACTACAGGAGGGGTGATTTAATTCTGAGAACTTAATAGAATAAAAATGGATTTATTGACAAAAATACAATTTATTTTAAAGGAAGATGAATGAAGATGAGAAAGGGACTAACCAACCACTGCCATATGCCCTTTTGAATGATAAATTGTAGATCATCAAAGACAATATACGTCTTCACTGAGAAGGGGTCACAGACGACTCATCAGTAAAGTGTAACTAGAAAACCTATAATATTTCTCAGCCAAATAAGTTTGCCTTTAGTGAGGTTAATAATATAATCCTTAGAGGTGACAGAAAAAGGTGAGTGATTAGTAAATGTCTCATAAATGGATACAAACAAACCATTCTTTTATTGATCTGGCCAACCACCAGGAGAAAGTGACCTTTAGTGTATGATCACTCAATCACAATGAAAACGAAAGACCTTCTTTCCATTATAGACGGAATTCTCTTTATGAAATATATAGTCATTTTTTTATTTTAGAATTTACGGTGTGATACACAGATACACACACACACGTTGCATACATATCTAGCAAACACCACACTTAAAGGGGTTGTCCGGGTTCAGACTTGAATCCGGACATACCCACATTTTCACCCAGACAGCCTGTCTGACAAGAGCATCGGAGCATGTCATGCTAGATTGCGCAGGGCAAGGGCTTTCTTATTTACAAACACACTGCTGGGCGGAAACTTCCGCCCGGCAGTGTGTTCGGTGACGTCACCGGCTCTGATGGGATGGCTTTAGCACTGCCCTAGCCATTTTACAGGTTAGGGTAATGCTAAAACCCGCCCATCAGTGCTGGTGACGTCTCCGAGCTCACTGCTGGATGGAAGCCTCCACCTGGCAGAGCCCGGTTCGTCACCGTGTGTCAACACAGGGCAAAGGAGAGCATCTGGGTGAAAGGCTGCCTGGGTGAAATTCTGGGTATGTCTGGGTTCAGCTCTGAACCCGACAAACCCTTTAACGCGTTAACTACATATGCAGCAAACTTTAAACACAAAAAAAGGCCACTAAAAAAGTCAACTTTGCTGCAACTATGTATGTATTGATTGTCAGCTTAATGCTTGCCACCACTGTACAACACAACCATGTATGAAAATAATCCCTACAGTAAATACAATGCATTCGAAAAGTCTTCAGACCCTTTTACTTTTATTCACATTTTGTTATGTTGCAAAATAAAAATAAAAAATATGCATTTTTCTCCATCAATCTGCACTCAATACCCAATAATGAGAAAGTGAAAAAAAATGTATTATTATTTATTAAAAAGGATCATCTTTTAGATATTTCTACACCTTGAATGGAGCACAGCTGTGGTAAAATCAGTTGATGGGGAAAAAAAAACCCTCTCTATATAAGGTCTTACAGGTGACAATGTATAACAGAAGAAAACACCAAGCCATAAAGAGGAAAGAACTGCCTGTAATGCTCACAGATAGGATTGTGTAGAGGCCAAGTTCTGGCTAAGGGTACAAAAAAAAATTCCTGCTGCATTGAAAACTGCCACAGAGGCCTCCATATTGGAGAGGCCTCCATAAGTCTTAAATGGAAGAATTTGGAACAAACAGGACTCTTCATACAGCTGGCCACCACACTGTATCAAATAATCAGAGGAGAATGGCCTTGGTAAAATAGGTGACCAAGAACCCAATGGTCACTCTGGCTGACCGCCAAAATACCTGTGTGCAAATAGGAGAAACTTCCAGAAGGTCACCCATGATTATACCACCTCAACAACCTTGGCTTTATAGCACAATGGTCAGAAATAAGCTTCCACTGTATGCAGAAGATAATGAGTAATGAAAGGAGTTTTTAGCATTTAGTAATGAACTTTTCCCCCTTGAAGTGAAAGCGCAAGTTAACATGCTATATGCAAATGCTGGCACATTTGTGAAGAAATCAGTCTGAAAGGCATGGTCGCATTAGGGCAGTACTGGTGGTAATGCAGTCAGGGGCCTGGGCCCAGCCACTGTGGGTCTCTGACACCGCAGCCTTCAGTGCAGTGAATATTAATAAAGTTGTGTGGTCCTTCAGCTCCACATGGGTTGGAGGAGGGGTCCTGTCACAATATATAGGCCTTTACTAAAGAAATTAATTTACAGGCCTTAAACCTTCTGTATGGCAGGCAGCTGTTTTACAATTACCCTACTTGCCTGCTATATTGGAAAGAAACTTTCTATACATAAAAAGCTACTAAATAGTATTATTGGTTTCTTTACAGGCATAATATTAAATAAATAGTATAAATAGTAATACGAAAATGAAGGGAAAAATTGTGCTTTTATTCAAGCTTTTTTTTTGTTTTACCATAAATAATGTGTTCACAATCTTGTATAGGTACTTATTATTACAGGGTACCAAATACTGTTTTGTGATATATACTAGTAAGAGTATTACAAAAATGCATTTTATCTATTGTTTTAACAAAGAAAAAATTTACTTTTACCATAAAAGAACAGCTGGAGAGTAAATTTTCTATTTTTCTGCCATAACTTTAGTAAAATTGTTTTACAGGAATCTGCTGGGAATTGAACCCAAGACCTTCTGTATAGAAAGCAGTAGATTTACCACTACTATATATAAATGATCTTTAGTTAGGACTCCCTGCACCTTAAAAAAAGGAAATCACAGAAAATCATAAATTTTATTTTACAGCTTTTCTTTTATAGTAAAAGTTACTTAAAAAAAAAAAAAAAGCTGGAGGAGCAATTTTACACGTGCCAACCAGAATGCCAATTGTCAGCGTTACTTCCCGACAGTTGGCTGCTGGTTTAGTGAAGTAGACCGTTCACATGCAGCGATCTCCTTCACAGTATGAGGATGAGCAATCGCTATTGCTATCACTCATTCTCATACCGCTGCACTGTTTCTATACAGCAGATCCCTGCTTAGACAGCATGATCTGCTGCCCAGAAATGATAATTGATGTGCCTGCACGAAAGACAGGATCACCCGATGAACAAGCATTTTGCTTGTTCATCGGTTGATCAGCGGCACATTTAGATAGGCAGACTGTCAGGAAAAAGTGTTCGCAGGAACATTCATTTTCGATAATCTGCCCAACAATCGGGTACTGTAAAGCTACCTTAAGTCATGTGACTGGGTATAAAAAGAGTATGTTAGAGAGGCAGAGTCCCTATGAAGCAAAGGAGGGCAGAGGTTCACCAATCTATCAAAAACTGCATCTAAAAATTGTGGAACAATTTCAGAAAAATATTCCTCAACGTAAAATTGCAAAGATTTCTCATATTCCACCATCTACAGTACATAATATTATCAAAAGATTCAGAGAATCCGGGCACTCAGGCAGCACTGCATTAAAAACAGGCATTATTCTCTACTGGAGATAACTGCATGGACTCAGGAACACTTTCAGAAATCATTGTCTGTGAACATAGTTCACTGTGTACTCCACAAATGCAAATTAAAGTTGTATCATTCAAAGGAGAAGCAATCCAGAAACACCGCTGTCTCTAGGACAAAGCTCATTTAAAATGGACTGAGGCAAAATGTAAAACTATACTGTGCTCAGATGAATGAAAATGTTAAATTCTTTTTGGAAACCACAAACACCATGGTCTGTAGACTCAAGAGGAAAGGGACCATCCAGTTTGTTATAAGACCACAGTTCAAAGGCATGCCTTTCTGACGGTATGTGGTTGCATTACTGCCTATGGGATGGGCAGTTTACACATTTGGAAAGGCATTATAAATTCTTAACAGTATTTGGACAGTTGAGCAGCTACAATCCTACATCAAACAAGAATGGGGCAACATTCATCTCTCAAAACTCCAGCCATTAGTCTCTCCTCACTTCCCAGTTTATGAACTGTTATTAAAAGAAGACGGGTTTCTGCACGTTTGCAGACTTTGTCCTGTCCTAAGTTTTTGAAACTGAATTTTTGAAACTCTAAAAGTGTTTCTCCCTGTCTTCTATACATTACTTACTGTGAATGGTTAATGCCAACTGACCGCTCTGCTGTATATCCCTGATGACTCATTAGCTAGCACACAAGGAATACATAGTGCTCACTACCAGGGCTGTGTAGTCGGTAAGCCAAAACCCCGACTTCTCAATTTCCCCTGACTCCAACTCCCTCATACATGGAGCATGTTTAAGTGATAACTTTAAACAAATTTGCATAAAATCAATAGTACAGATAAGTCACGACAAAAACTGTTTGTAATCTATCAGGCTTCTCTGGGTACAGCTCACTAAGGGCCTGATCAGAGGCGTAGCTAGAGGTTCAGCACATGGGGGGGCGAAACATACTTGAGTGGGCCCCCCACTTAGTGGCTTCCCAAACGCACGTTTCCAACTTCACAGGCACATACTACTAGTTGTGGTTATAATACTGTATTAGCAAGATGACTATATAAACTGCTAGATCATCTATGCTGTTAAGTACAGTACAATAGACTTTCTACATACCCTAGTCTAAATACTCTACCACATAATGCAGTAAAATATAGGATTAATAGGAGTAAAAAAGGGGACTCCTATGTTAAAGGAAATCTGTCCCCAGCTTTTACATCACTAAACTAACAGTTCCTTGCCCCCATCAGACCTCAGATCGACTTAATGTGCCCCCATCAGACCTCAGATCAGCATATTGTGCCCCCATCAGACCTCAGATCAGCTTAATGTGCCCCCATCAGACCTCAGATCAGCATATTGTGCCCCCATCAGACCTCAGATCAGCATATTGTGCCCCCATCAGACCTCAGATCAGCATATTGTGCCCCCATCAGACCTCAGATCGGCTTAATGTGCCCCCATCAGACCTCAGATCGGCTTAATGTGCCCCCATCAGACCTCAGATCAGCAGAATGTTCCCCCATCAGACCTCAGATCAGCAGAATGTACCCCCATCAGACCTCAGATCAGCAGAATGTGCCCCCATCAGACCTCAGATCATCAGAATGTGCCCCCATCAGACCTCAGATCATCAGAATGTGCCCCCATCAGACCTCAGATCGGCTTAATGTGCCCCCATCAGACTCCATAATGGAAGCGCTCACTTGTATTCGCCTGATTGTACTAAGGCCATCCCTGCTGGGCCCCCCCAGAGGTATTGGGCCCGGAGCATCGCCTCCCCTGCCTCCCCCACCCCAGTAGCTACGCCTCTGGGCCTGATGTATGAAAACTGAAGACTTTTTTTGTTGCCCATAGCAACCAATCAGAGCTCCCCTTTCATTTCTCCAGAGCACTATATGAAATGAAAGGGGAGCTCTGATTGGTTGCTATGGACTACAAAGAAACTTTTACACCTAGACAGTTTTCATACATAAGGCTCTAGGTGTTTTACATCAGCAGATAGAAGCCATGAGAGCAGCTAACCTCTCCACACATGAGCTCAGAGGAAACATAAAGCAGAGAGAACATGCACTGGACATAAAGGGCATCACACAGTCATCTCAACTAAAAGCCTAAATCCTTAGATCTGGAATAGAACAGACATTTATAGGAAATTTCATCATTTTCACAAATTCTTAGAAAAAAATATTTAGCACTTATTGCACTGAACTAAATGTACTAATTCATTATATATTTTAGGAGTCAGAGTCGGTCCATTTTATACCGACTCCACCAAAATGGTGACCGACTCCGCCTCCACAGCCCTGCTCACTACTGAGAAGTATTTCTCTAGTATATAAAGTCAGTTATATCGATGTATAGGAGGGAGGCAGTGAAGGCAGCAGCTGGACAGCTCTGCATGTAAGAGTGATCCGCCTTCAGTACTGCATTGAGCACTAAAGACAGATTTAGAGACAACATCAGAGCCTGCTTTTTAGTAAAACAGTCCAAATCAGTTAATAAAGTATATTGGAAAAATAATCAGAATCACTTCCCCCTACTCTTTAAAAAATGCAGTTATTCTTGAAAGATGTATGTTTACCTGTGATTACATCGTTGTTACGGTTGGAAAAAGACAAAAGTCCATCAAGTCCAACCTGTAATCCTGCTATATTTATCGACTGAACAAATCCCTATACATTGTTATAAGCCTCAATGTTATTTTGAAATAAAAAGTCATCTAAACCTTTTTTTGAAGCCATCTACTGTATTTGATGCATCAGACAGTAGATGGCCAGCACCTGCGGCAGGCCATTCCAGAGATTCACAGCCTTTACTGTAAAGAATGCTTGTCGCTTCTTATGACTGAATCTTTTTTTTCTCCAGGCGTAGGGTGTTTTTTGAGGGGGTTTAACAAAGAATAGCCTCCCTTGATATTTTTTATATGGTCCATTTATATATTTGTACAGCTTAATCATGTCCCCCCTTAGATGACTTTTTTCAAGGCTAAACAAGCTGCTCTCCTTTGCACTTTTTCTAACTCCAGGGCATCCTTTTTATGGATCGGTGCCCAGAACTGAACTGTGTATTCCAGCTCAGGCCACACCAACGCTTTGTATAGTGGCAATATTATATCCCTGTCCCGCGAGTCCATACCTCTTTTTATACAAGACAAAATTCTGTAGGCCTTGGAGGCAGCTGACTGGCACTGCATAATGTTATTTAGACTGTGATCTACTAATACACCCAGATCCTTCTCAACAAGTGACTCTCCCAGTTTTACTCCCTCTAGGGCATATTCTGCATGCAGATTATTAGCCACTGGGTGCATAACTTTACATTTATCTATATTGAACCTCATTTGCCATGTGGGGGCCCAAACAGTAAGTTTGTCCAAGTCAGCGTGTAACTGATTAACATCTTCCATAGACTGTACCGTACTACAAGGTTTGGTGCCATGTGCAAAAATAGAAACAGCACTATTAATCCCATCCTCTATGTCATTAATGAATAAGTTAAGATGTCCATGTGGGACAATATCAAACACCTTTGCAAAGTCCAAAAACACAATGTCGACAGCCTTTCCAGGCTTCTACTCACCTCCTCATAAAAACAAATCAGGTTAGTTTGACAGCTTCTGTTCTTAGTAAAACCATGTTGGCTATTACTTATTATATTATTGATGGTTATATAATCCTGTATGTAGTCCTGTAGAAGGCTCTCAAACATTTTCCCCACTATGGATGTTAAGCTTACTGGTCTATAATTTCCCGGTGAAGACCTAGCACCCTTCTTGAAAATAGGCACCACATTCGCCTTGCGCCAGTCCATTGCTACAATGCCTGTCATTAAAGAATCTGTAAATATTATGAACAGTGGCAAAGCAATAACTGAACTGAGCTCCTTGTGAACTCTGGGGTGTAATCCATCTGGACTTGGGGCCTTGTTCACTTATTTTTTTTAGCATATTAAGGACCATATCTGCAGTCAGCCAGGTAAGTATGTTATTTGAGGTATTTCCACAAGTGGCACCACCCTCATGAGATGCCCTCTCTTCTTTTGTATATACAGAGCTAAAAACCCATTTAGGAGCTCTGCCTTCTCTTGATCCCCAGTGGCCAACATCCAGTTACCATCATTTAGGGGCCCTACATGTTCTGAATGTTTTGGTGTTGTTCTTACTTTCTTTGGCCACCTGTATTTGTGTATTTTCGCTGATTTTACTACCCCCTTACATAATTTATTTAGCTCTTTACACTTTTTAAAGGCTACAGCTGACCCCTCCGATTTGTATTTTTTTTAAAGGCCCTCTTTTTGTCATTTATTGTCCTAATTATTCTCCAATATTGCCATAGACTCTGATCATAGCTATTGTGTACCTATAGTCAGTGCTACCCATCTCTAGATGGGAAGTATAATTGCCTGTGATACTGGGTTACCTGCAGATCTGAGATTGCCATTTTGATCATCTAATTTGGTCATACATGAGTATAGACCGAGAGCCCCATTCGGGACAGCTTGATGCTAATGTCTGTAAAGCACTGCGGAATATGTCAGTGCTATATAAGTGCATAAAATAAATACATTTATTGGTGAATTATGTACAGGAAACTTTAGGTATAGGGTCTTTTGAATTTATCTCATATATGTTTGGGGCAACTGTGCTGGATGGACAAGGGAGATGCCTATTGAATTTATTAGGCATACTTTGGTGCTAACATGTCATTTCTGACCTACTATAAGTCAGCTGATTACTATGCTGAAATACCATTGACTTGTCTAATCAGTTGGATCAATGCTTTCATGTTGTCTACAAGAATTATACTTCCTTTCCTACATCACATGGAATCTCCTTTACCATTCTCTCTAGTCTAAAGCTTCTGTAAAAAAAGATTAGTATTAAAAATGTTTTTTTTTCTCCCTTTTTTCCTGTGGGATCCAAAAAAGATTTAACTCAAAATACAGACTTCTTCACTGTGTATTATCTCATAAATTCCTATAGTAACCTAAGTCTGTAATCACCTTTGACTCCCCGGGGCTGGAGTCTGTAGCTGGATGCTGATTTCAACACTCTGTCAGATTTTAGACATAAAGGGGCAAAAACGATTTACAAAGCTGATCTTAACTAATCAAATGTTGCACCTTTTTGACAGCCTGCCTAAGACTAATGTATTGCATTTTAGTTTCCTTTTTAGGGAGAAAGAGAGATGTTAGGTGCTGTCACCAAGAATGAACAGACTTACTGTAACATTTTTAGGAGCTGTCAGCTTTTGTAAAACAAATTGTTCAGGACTGTCAGTTTGTATGAGACACTAATGTGGAAAATTGTTAAAAACACGTAATGTGATATTTTCTCAGATAGTCTAAATAATCATCAACTATCTTGTAAAAAAAAAAAAAGTTAAAGAGGAAAAACTCAACGTACACTTTTGTTGTAATGTAGCAATGACAAAAAGTAACAAGTGAGTCAGCAAAAGTAATAGTGACAGTTATCAGATTGAACATACTTTGCTTGGCCAGACCTTGACCTGTCCCTGCCTATGGTTTTGCCTGATCCCTCAGTGTTCAGCACCTGGGTCAGCAGTCAATTAAACTGAAAATACTGAGATGGAGTGGTCTGGTGGTTCCCCTGCAGTAAAGTCAAGATCCCTGTATAGGGTTAAGAAGTGAAGACCAGGAAAGCCACCTAGATAACACTCTTGGGAGTAGCCCCTAGCCAAGTCTTGTCACATGACACAGTGGGTCCACACCTGCTGCATAACATAAGAAATAATTTGAGGGTAATTTTTTATTATTGTGTTTTACTCATTTTGGCCTAAAATAATTGTTGAAATTGGTCTGTATCAAAAATCTTCAACAGCTTTTTTTCTAAAAGCTCCACTTTCAGTACATCCGCAGACTTGTTTTCTGCATTAGACTGAATCTGTCAGGGAGCAGCTCTGATGGCTGGATCTGTAGCCCTTTTCTGTGAACTCTTGACAGTTCATAAACAGAGAACAAGAGAAAGTGGTGTGGCAACAACAGTGAGCAAACCTAGCATATAATACAAAATAATCCTTGATTGAATCCCAATAAGCAACACCATGCACAAAAAAGCATAAAAACAAAACCAAATTGACACACAGGAGGGCTGCCATGTGAGGCACCCATCCACACATTATCCCCCAAGTCAGAAAAAATAGATATGACACCTCCAGGTGACCACAATACAATACCATAGAACAAATGGCTGTAATAAACCTGCAATGTGAGATCTCGGTGACCTGGCCACGTAGAAGTTTGCTAGAAAAGAGACTGGTCATGTACTGAGCTATCCGATTTTAATTTTTTTCAACATTACTCATGAGATCGCCCCTTTAAGACACTTTTCCCTTTGGGAAGGCGTTTGAGCAATAGGTTCCGGTTCACTAGTTCCTGAAAAGGTGTACGCTGCTTACGTCTGCTTGTTTGTCCCTGTACCAATTTCTGCCTGTTTCCTAGATTTTGACCCTTCGCTGCCTGCCTATCAGATTGCACATACTCTGCCTGTCCTCAACTTGTCCCTGCCTATGGTTCTGCCTGATTAAGAGACACAGTGGGTCCACTTCCACAGGTCATTCATCAGTCGTTGAAATGCCATGATCTTACAACAACAGGTGGTGGGCTTCTGGTGCCAAAATGGAGTAGTAATCTAAATATGACCAGCAAATCTCAACTGGTACTATTCTAAACATACCACACCACTAGTCTTCTGTGCATAAGTGAGTGCATAATGATTTAGCAGCCATTAACCTACATTCGGTCTCAAGTAATTCTTTTTATTCTGGTGCTTATCAAAAAACGAATCTCTCAGCATCACATACAGCTTATTACAGAATATGCCTGTACAGTATCTAGACTCAATCATCTCAGAGAGAGGTATTTAATACACAGCCGCTATTGTAACATGGATTTTTTATACAGCTGCAATTTATGGCCTTATAATACAGGTGCGGACTGGGAACTTAAAGGGAGTCTGTCAGCACGATTTTGCATATAAAGGTAATGCCACTACTGGATTCAGCTGAGCATGTTGAATTCAAAAATGTTATTATTACAGTTCCTAGTAGTAGATTTAATGCTGAAAAAACGTTTTTTATAATGTGTCAATTACTCACATAAGGAGCCCAAGGGGATGTGCCCAGCCGCGTTCGAGCCCGGGCTCGCCGAGACAGTTGGAGCCCAGGACCGCCCACCTCATTAATATTCACTTCACTGCTTCCAGCAGTGAAGCTCCATCATCGTTGTAATCCCACGCATGCGCAGTACCTTCTCTGAGGCCGATGCCCGCAGACCGCTTGAGGTACTGCGCCTGCGCGGGATTACAACGATGACGGAGCTTCACTGCTGGAAGCAGTGAAGTGAATATTAATTAGGTGGGCGGTCCTGGGTCCACTACTGGATTCAGCTGAGCATGTTGAATTCAAAAATGTTATTATTACAGTTCCTAGTAGTAGATTTAATGCTGAAAAAACGTTTTTTATAATGTGTCAATCACTCGCATAAGGAGCCCAAGGGGATGTGCCCAGCCGCGTTCGAGCCCGGGCTCGCCGAGACAGTTGGAGCCCAGGACCGCCCACCTCATTAATATTCACTTCACTGCTTCCAGCAGTGAAGCTCCGTCATCGTTGTAATCCCGCGCAGGCGCAGTACCTCAAGCGGTCTGCGGGCATCGGCCTCAGAGAAGGTACTGCGCATGTGCGGGATTACAACGATGATGGAGCTTCACTGCTGGAAGCAGTGAAGTGAATATTAATGAGGTGGGCGGTCCTGGGCTCCAACTGTCTCGGCGAGCCCGGGCTCGAACGCGGCTGGGCACATCCCCTTGGGCTCCTTATGCGAGTGATTGACACATTATAAAAAACGTTTTTTCAGCATTAAATCTACTAGGAACTGTAATAATAACATTTTTTAATTCAACATGCTCAGCTGAATCCAGTAGTGGCATTACCTTTATATGCAAAATCGTGCTGACAGAATCCCTTTAAGGTGGCCCTGGAAAAAATACTAAAAGTGGCCACATTTTGTAGTCGGGTCCAAACAGATGGAAGTCAGGCCCAGCAATACCATATTGTGGTACATTATACCACCCCAACAAAGCCAAATACCACAGTCCATCACAAAATGTTACCAGCAGCACAAAATACATCCCAAAATCTTCCACTGGACGTCCATAAGGAGGGTTCAGGCAGCCCCCTGGACATCGGCCCACCGGGAAATTTCCCTGTAAGGTCTATGTCCAATCCGCAGGTGTTATATCTCCAGTCTTACATGAATCATATGGGAACAGTGCATTATAGCACTTAACATCCTAAAAGCACCATACAGCTTCACGCACAGTGCCCTTGGGTCTTCAGTAATGTGCACCACTGTAAAGTTCCATTGTACAAGAAACCTGTCCATCAAGAGTATACTTTTTGTCTCTTCAATGCCAAAACACTTTAAGATGCCTTTAAAGTGCACACATTACAGTGTGCTCCTTCCTTTGTCATATCTCTATCCCCTCTAATATGAATAGAATCACTTTAGATTACAAGGGACTGACTCATTCTTCCAGGCTACATTTCCTTACTGTTAATTATTAATTGATTCTAATATGATGTGGCTTATATTTGTACAGACATCTTCCCAATGCTAAGCCACGTCTATTCAGAGCCTGTTAGCCTAACTGCCATTCTTAACCAGTGCCCAGCACATAGCACTCCCCTGGCGCAGTCCTGCAGACATCTGTAACTGAGCTCTCTGTAAAACATATGTTTGATCATTACTGGCCTCCAGAGCCAAGTGCTTCTGGGTCATGAATAGTATCAATGTATAACAGACCTGTACTTCACACTCACAGTACCCAAATGTTTTACTGCAAGGCAAAACGACCAGCAAAGTAAGCTGATATATGTACTACAAAAGTATAGTATCCAGAAGACACTATCCAACAATGACTGGGGTGATTCTGAGAACGGTTCATTAGTACCAAAAGAGACTGGAGTTTATTACAGGAAAATAAAGTCTGCAAAAATGTTCATGAGTCTATATTTCAAATAGTATTTCCAGCACATGTCGGCAGAGGAAAAAGCAAAAACACAAGTTTTCATCACCGTTTCACTGCAACATAAAGCTTTAATAAAGGTTATGGACAGCTTTGGGGCAATTTTTTTGATAATTGCATTTTACTTCGTTTGGGCTAAAAATAATTTTTCCATTTGGCCTTTATTAAATATGTTGAGCCATTTTTGAGATACATAGGTTAAAGATAGTATTTTTCAGACTATAACACACACTTTTCCCCCAAAAAGTCGTCTAATTGTCCAAATGCTAATGACTACTTGCATTATGAAAGCTGTCATTAGCAAGCAGGAGGCGCAGGGCACAGTGAGTGACGTGCTGCGCCAACAGTACTCACCCACCATGGTCATCTTCCCCATGGCCCCATGATGCACTGTGTCCTGACTGTGCAGTGTCAAGGTGTAGGGCATGTAGGCGCTCATTATGACCTGGCGCTGTGCGACGTCAGGTCACACTGCAGTGTGGGCTGAAAGGAGAGCAGAAAGTAGCGAGTGCTGGATCCACAGGGTAGAAGTGTTGTCGTCTGAATCAAGCAAGGTAAGCTTTTTTTTTGTTTTAATCTCTGATCTGTGGTGTGGTGGGGGTCCGATCTGTGGTGTGGTGGGGGTCCGATCTGAGGTGTGGTGGGGGTCCGATCTGAGGTGTGGTGGGGGTTCGATCTGAGGTGTGGTGGGGGTCCGATCTGAGGCTGATGGAGGTCTGATCTGAGGCTGATGAGGGTCTGATCTGAGGTCCAATGGAACTTGGGGGTCTAAGGCTACTTTCACACTAGCGTTTTTAAATTCCGGTATTGAGTTCCGTCAAAGGGGCTCAATACCGGAAAAAAACGCTTCAGTTTTGTCCCCATTCATTGTCAATGGGGACAAAACTGAACTGAAGACAACGGAATGCTCCTGAAAGCATTCCGTTCCGTCTTCAGACCGGAGAACAAACCGCAGCATGCTGCGGTTTGCTCTCCGGTCCAGGCATCCGCACCAAGACGGATCCGGAATGACCCCCAATGGAAGTCAATGGGGACGGATCCGTTTGGTGTGGACACACCAGTAATCCGGATCTGTCCTCCATTGATTTCCAATGGGGGGTCATTCCGGATCCGGCATACATACACACAGACTACATACAAACAAACATACAGACATACATACAAACATACAGACATACATACATACATACATACTCACATACTCCCGGGACGCCGGCAGCAGGTCTTCACGCGCCTCCTGCACGCTGCGATGACGTTTCCCCACTGCGCCCAGCAGAGGGCGCTGTGGGGAATCGTCATCACTGCGCGCAGGAGGCGCGTGAAGACGTTCTGCCGGCGTCCCGGGAGTATGTGAGTATGTATGTATGTCTGTATGTTTGTATGTATGTCTGTTTGTATGTAGTCTGTGTCTGTTTGTATGTGTGTCATGTGTGGGGCCGGAGCGCTGCTCCGGCTCCACACATGTATAGCGTTAGCACGGATCCGTCGGCACCCTTTAGGTGCCGGATCCGTGCTAACGCTAGTGTGAAAGTAGCCTAATCTGAGGGCTGATGAGGAATGGGGGGTCTGATAAGAGGTCTGATCGGAGGTCCTCTAACTCTTGGTTGCATCTTATAGTCCAGTGTGTCTTACAGTCAGAAAAATACGGTGTTTGCAGAGTGTCACTTCTAAGTCCCATCATTTGCTCATGTGAAGCCTTATCTCTGATCTTGTGAGCTCATAAACACTCATTACAGCAAAACTATTATCAAACTAATAAGAATATGGCTTCAAAGGGCTGACAAAGTTATTTTGTTGCTCTTTGTGTGTTTCTAACTAAGAAAATATAAGGGATTTTCAATTCTCGTACTTTATCTACAGTAGCCCTGTTCTCCTAGTTAGCTGTGCATCACATGACCTGTGATGTTGGCTTCTTTCCCTGCTCTGATGGCGTTCCATGCACAAGCCTGAGGGAGCAGGTCTGTGCACAGAACGTCATTGTAGGCTGCGCCACGCCCCCGACACTGCCCAATCTGCTGGCTTAGCTGTCTGCCCTGTCTCCCCCCTCCCACTAGATTCTCCAGCAAAGTTTAACCCTTTCTACCATTGGCAGCACAGACTCAGGGCTGGAGGTTCTGCCTCAGGTACTCAGCAGCTGCAGGGTTTCCTCTTCTCCAGGCAGTGAAGAAATAAATGCTGTTCACAGGATCATCCCTCCCTCCTCGCTCCTGCAGACACAGAGATGACAAAGACCAGAGGAGTTCTCTCCTCTGTACTCTTCTGCTGCCTGTGAAGAAGTGTCTGCGGAGCTCTGCACAATAATAGATAGGGGGAAGATCCTGTGTGTATCAGCTGTGTCATAGTACTGTACAGCTGGGACCTGTAGTCCCACACATACAACATTAGTTTACCTGCAGTCAGACTGCAGGCAGGGCAGTGATTTTATTCACTCCCTTTGTTGACAACCACAAATATTCACGCCACCACAGCTCTGCAACTACATCTCAACAAAGGCCAGAATGTATATGTATGTATGAGCTTATGTATATATAGCAGACCATCAGATTTACAGTGCTTTATTTTTTATATAACTCAGACAACCCCTTTAAATGAGTGTTTATGAGGTCAGGAGATCAGAGATAAGGCTTCACATAAGCTGTCAGCTGACGGGACTGAGAAGTGATACTTTCAGCAGTTTTTGTATCTGAAAAAACGGCTGAACATTTTAATAAAGACCAATTTAAAAAATATATTTTTAGGCCAAAATAGGTAAAATGCAATCATAAAAAATTGCCCCAAAGCCTTTAAGACATTTTTGATTCTTTAACAGAAATTGCTTATTCTTAGGATAGACCAAGGATCAGCAACCACGATCGGCACTCAAGCTGTTGTGAAACTACAACTCCCAGCTTAGACACATACTTGGCTGTCCCAGAACTGAAAAAAGGATTCTGGGAGTGTATTAGCTATTAAACGCAGCATATATATATGTAGGGCAAAGCCTCAAGGTTATTTTATTCCTAGCAGCTGAGGGAGAGCGTAGTTCACTTGTACCAGATTGCAAGCATCGGTTTGATGCCTTCTGGTTGTAAACCGAGTGAGCGCTCTGTTCTACCTGATTTCTCTTGGACCTTGGTTATGTTAGGGTTAGTCAGGGTTATTGCAGGTTACCGAGTAACTAATTAGTAACCTTAACACATCAGGTGGGTTCCTTGTTTTCACTCCTGCGAGTATACAGCTTTTTGCCCTTTATTCACTGGGACTTATGGGCATATTTTGCTATAAATTTCACTCATTGTCTCATGTGAGCGACCCTGAAAATGTACATTGCTGGGCACGTTAATTGGTATAGAGCACTTCTATTTTGTTTGTCATTATTTTTATACCATATGTGACATATCTGTGCAATATCTTCAATTCCATCACCATCGTCAATTTTTGGTTTTGGCAAACCCATGACCTATATATTGCAAGTCCACTGGGTTGTAGCCTTGTGGATCTAACTATTTAGGAAGATTTCCCCTTCACCATTTTAAATATTTGGTTTATTAAAGTTTGATATTTTAGCGCCTTTCCTCCTCCGTGAATTATTCTGGGAGTTGTAGTTTCAGAGTGCCGGAGGTTGCTGATCTCTGGGATAGGGCTTTATATTTAGCTTATGCCCCCTTTCCATAATGCTCATTTTGATCCAGGGGATGTATGTGTTAGGGTCACCAGGGGTGGGACTAGTATCTACAGTGTATGAGGTGGATTTTATTATTTTTTCACACGCAGATGTGAAAGTAGCCTTAAGGTCCTTTTACACGGACCGATTATCGGCCGAAAAAGCGTTCCTAGGAACGGTAGTGCCGATAATCAGCCCGTGTAAAAGTGGCCCTAATCAGCCGACGAACGAGCAAAACGCTCGTTCGTTGGCTGATTGGATCTTTTGGTTTGTACAAAAGATCCAATCTGTCGGGCGCACATCGGCCTGTGTAAACAGGCGATGTGCGCCTGACAGTATGGAGCTTCCCGGCCGCACGAGTGATACAGCAATCACTCGTGCGGCCCGGCGCTCGATTCATCGGGCCGTGTAAAGGCTCCCTGCATGAGCGCCGATATCGCTGATCGGCGCTCGGGCAGGGAGACACATCGGCCCGTCTAAAAGGGCCTTTAGTCATACAAGACCTTTGGGGGCATTTAAATCTTTTGTTTATTGCCGATTTCTCACAATGGAAATACAATGCTGTAATGCCTCGCTGCAGTGCTGATTTGGGTCAGCTAAAAGCAAACAACTCATGCAGACACCCAGCCACCAGTAATCACATGACTCAAGACTCAGACAAAGGTAATAATTCCACTTCTGTAAAAGCAGTGGTCACCTGCATGTTACACACTGAGAGAGACAATACTTATAACAGATTGCTTGTGTTTTGTGTAATAAATCCAATTTGAACATTTTAGGAGTTCATCAATGTTTACCCGAAAAAAATCATCAAGAACTTTGGCAAAACTTTGTAATGACTGACCTACTGTCAGCAGCTCTCAACTACTCACCACGAATTGGTGACAGTCACACTGTTGAAAATCAGGAGAAATTAAATTTAATTTCACCTTTCCAGCTCAACCTCTGACCAGGCTCCAACTCTATCAGATCGAAATAGAAGCTTAATCATTTCTCTCTCTCTTTTGGTCTCTCTATCCCTCTCTGTGTTGACCTCAAAAGCCTCAAAAGCACCAGCAGCATGCTTCAGATAAATTGTCCACTGAAAATGTGTTGTTCAGATCAATGTGAGAAACTCTCAGCACAGTACATAGGGGATAAATGGGTCACCTGCATTATAGTTGCAAATACATAGTTAATTTTATTTTTTAAATCCTTCCATTTTTTCTCATTAATTCTGCTGATGACCAACAGGGTTTGAACGTTATTCTTCTCAAAAGGGATTGTTTTATTATGACAGCCCCTGGCCATATGCTCTATTAGGAGATATATACATATATACATGTATCTATATAGAGCCATATAGGATCACACACGATGGGACTCTTATGATATATATCATATATGAGTCCCACTGTCTGATCCCATAAAATGGATCATTTTTTCATTTGGATGACAGCACTCACAGGTATATGGCTCTCCACTGAGTTGTTCCAGTGAACTGTAATATACATATAGGGAGGACTGATCGTTCCCCCCAAACCAGTGTTCTGGTGTTAAACAGTTGTGGAACAGTGATGGGCCTTACATATGAAGGAAGGTATGCGTCTCCTAGAATGGTGCAGGAGACCTATTAGAGGAGATGCATATGAGTTTTTGCTGTGGTTCACCTGAGATGTGTCACCGAGGTGCCCGGCCTTGGTTGAGTGAAAGCCAATATCTAGTGTGTCCACTAGGATAGAAAGTGGACACTGTTGGGACCTAGTATAGATGGTATCAGCTAATCTGGGCCTGGCTTTCATTGGGAATAAGCAAAGAGCTGGGTGGTGCTTATTCCCCACAATTCACGCCGGGTTTTATACGTGGCCCATGTCCACGCTTGTGGTTTAAAAAGTCAGCAGCATGAAGCAGGGTGTGTCTATGAGTGAGAGGCTACAGAACAGGCATGTGTGAAGCAAAAGAGCATGCATGACTTTATTCTGGTGTTAAGGACTGACTACCTGACCCGGCTGCGATCCGGCTGCACTTAACTGGAAGTTGGCTGGAACGATCAATAAACTGTATTAAAGTGACTTTGTTGTGTCCTTGCCTTTCTTCAATACTGGTCGTAGAAGCCCACTTCAGTACACAGTCCAAAAGCTGGCTTTACAATTTTTTTAAATGTCACTGAAACTTTTTTCGTCGCAACTGGCCTTTTAATGCTGCCCTCACCAGGTTTCTGAAAAGTGAGCATGGTGAAGGCAGGGTGTGGGCAGGGCACCTCATCATAAATTAAATTTAAGACCACCATAGCACATGCCAGTCTTGATAAATAAAGGCAATAGCCTTTTTTTCTTTTTCTTGAGCACAAAAAAAAAATACTAGGTAAAAATCACATTTAGTGTAAGCTTACTTGAGCAAAGGGTGGAATATGATGGTAATGTTCCTGGCTCCTGGTTTGCAGACAAACCTTGATCCTCCGCCAATTAAATTGTCATGGCCACCTATGTAATAGAAGAATATAATCGTAAGTAAAGTGAAACTTAAGCATAATGCTATGATAAATGTGATTTCTTCACCACCAAGTTATTAGGGGCAGATTTAGGGGGGTAATCTTGTCCCCCTTCAAGACCACTCCACCACCCTGAGTCCTAAAGCACTCAGGTACCAGCATATTGAGTTAGCAAATATGGGGGAGCTGGCATATGGGTCGGGGGGGCTTTTTATACTCTCGGATAACCCCTTTAACTTAGGACACAAGGTACCATAGTACTACTTATATGACAAAACTGTGGTTACCAAACATTACACAATTACATACTTCAATCTTCATATACATTTTCATATGATTAGTTTATTGCAGTAGGCTTCAGGCCAATGACATTCTGTATAAATATAGGTATAATACCACTACCTTTATATTAATTACATATGTAAAACCTCTAGGACTCTCATGTAAAAAAAATTCAGCAGTACTGTAGGCCTTTATATTAAGTAATTGGCAGTCCTTTAAAAAACAATTTATGATTTGGTCAGCAAAACATACTTGTCAAGAAACTTCTAAGAGAATCATCATGCTCCTGCCCTGGAAGATCTGCATGGCAGCTGCTGGGGAAATAGAGTTCTTCAATCTAGTTTAATTAGCGAGTAAATGTTTAATCTGGGTTAAAATCTGCCAGTTGAATATTCAAAGAAATCCCAAAAGACAGATAAAGTAGACACATTTCATCATAGTAGACATCCCTTCCACATGGTAAATTAATGTGGATGTTAAGTGACTTAAAAAAGGACTTTTTGGAAATTCAGCTGCTATAAAATATGTCAGTTTCTGAAAATTAAATTATACTTATGGGGAAAAAATGATCGCAAAGGTCCAGTAAATCACCACTTCACTATGAAAGGCAGCAAAGTTTTTTTCCTCTCTAAACCTGTAATAAAAGATAAGCTTCACTTTGGCCTTCAAATGTATATCTGATATTAACGCAGTACACTGATTGTAATCACTTGAAGGAGAAGCTGTATCCAGTAGGCTGCACAACATACATACATACATACATACATACAAGACCAATGTCGTGTTTGCAGTGAAGGAGGAAAATGAAGTAATCAGAGGAAAGCTATCACGTCTGATATGGCAGATAACAGACGTGTGGCGCAGAGGGGAGGGAAGGAGAGTATCCTTTCACTAGGGAGAGGGAGGAGTGGTGACCTCTAACTCACCTAGCACTGGCCCCTGGCTGCCCTAGACAGGTTGCTAACCCATACCCCGATCACGTGCCTCGTCCCTGGCTTACCCTGAAATAAGCCGTAGGTAGTGAATAGGGCGGTGGGAGCACTAGGGTAACAACAGTGAACAACAGGACAAACAACAGAAACACCACAAACAATCCCCGAAGGGAGACAACCAACAGGAGTGAACCAGAGATCCAAGAGCACCAGTTCCAGCAGCTCCACAGCAGCTTCAACTCCACCAGAGGTCAGAATAGAAGATCTGGAAAGAAGGGAAGCAGGCAACAAAGGAAGCAGAAAGGGAGAATATATAGTAGCTGGGAATGGCTGACAAACAACAGCTGAAAGGAAAAGCTACGGATTCCTAAATGGGACAAAAAGGATCGCAAACCTAAGCAGGAAAACCTGGACCGGAATCCATTCCCACCACTAGGTCATGGAGAGATCTCTTGAAACCAAGCGAGTAGCCACCCACTGCAACCTTCTGACCCCAGGCACAACAGGGTCAGCGATAGGTCGCGACACCCTCGTGACAAAAGCAAAGCAAAAGAAGGACAATATCCAAACTATATGTAGATGTTCCACCTTCTGCTTTGAACCTAGGATTACACGATATGGACAATTACAAGAAAAGGGCACTTTTAAGCTGGTACTATTTGAACCTCGCTCCACAGTGGAAAATAAATGTAAAGCAACACATGTGGGCAGTATGTATGTGGCCATAGGGTGAGGGCAGTCTGTTGTGAATACTACTACTTGAAATAATTCAAGGGTTTTTAGATGTGTCACCAACTGTGACCAAGGGATAGCCTTTAGGTTATGACTAAGGATGGGCATACAAGGGAAAGTTTTAGAGAAAGATGCTTAGCGTTGAAGTGGAATTGTTCATCAAGATTAAAGGGGTATTCCCATCTTAGACAATGGGGGCATATCGCTATGATATAGGTGCGGGTCCAATATTGAGAATGAAGCGGCACGCTCCCATTCGTTTCTATTAGCGCAGCGGGGGTGGGGTGCTCCAGGCTCAGAGCTCCCCCGCTTCGTTCTCAATATAGGTGCAGGTCCCAGCAGTGGGACCCACACCTGTAAGACAATGGGGGCATATCCTAGCGATATGCCCCCATTATTTAAGATGGGATTACCCCTTTAAGATTTTAATGTACTTCTTATAAGAAAAATCTACCACTAGGGTTGGGTTTATGCTTTTGAGTTTTTAGAAGTGATGTTTGATGCCAAAAAACAGGTATGGATCATAAAGGGAGAACACATAAAGGGTAACTATTACTTCTCTTCTTTTTTCCAACCCACTCCTTGTTTTGGCTTCAAAAACTGCATCTAAGAACATGAACGTGTACTACAACTACAACCAAGTGATTTGCTAAAAACAAAAAACAAAAAAAAAAAAAACACCCAAAAGCTATGGCTGATGTCTTTCTGACTTCTTACTGCATGGACTATGCATAGGTTTAGCCATGGCTCTAATATTCCATGAGATCAACACTGCCAAGCACATATTTTATTTAATCCCAAGTGAAGCGCGAAGAGATAAGTTATGAGACACAATTTACAGAATTGATTGCATATGACAGACAGAAAAAAAAATGACTCCAGCCCAAATATTAGTATATTGACTGCTCGTCGGCTGGAATCCATTGCCCCCATGTAATTATTGCTGCTGAGGCTCATACAGTTATTAGGCATCTTCAAACTTTGCGCACATTCCAACTGGATAATTTAAATGTAAATGAGGAGTGAAATGCTCAAACAAAATCTGTACTTTGCTCCCAAGGTGATGGCAATTTTCAATTTTTCTCCATGCATCACAGAAAATTAATATTTTGGAAACATACATATTTGAAGTGTAGTGTTCTTAAAAAAAGATAAAGTGCATATTTAAAGCAAGAGCATATTTTTATTGCACCGTGGCTTCACATTCGAAATTTTCATGCTAAATCATTTTATTACTGTAAACATTCCTCGTCTATTGATCACAGAGTAGGTTTTTGTACAAAAAATAAATGAAATTACACCATTTATACTGCAGAAAATACCAATCTGTAGGATAAAAGTTAGTTTAATTAAACCTGTTTTTCCTCCTTTTCTTTATTGTAGCAAACACTTCAATTTTATTCACGCTGGATAAATTACATGTAGATGTGCTATTTGGAGAGCAGCAAATAACCGCTCAAATGAAAAACTACTGTACGTAGTAAGTAACAAATTTACAGATTTCAGAATTTACACTTGCGAAACAACCAAATGACCAAAAGAATGTAGAGACTTGACTAGGGATGAGCAAACTTCTGTTTTCAAGTTCAGGGTACAAGGTTCAGGTTATCTAAGAATTCCGTTATGGATTACACTACCACGGACCATAAGTTATGCCTGTGTTAGTGGAATCCACAACGGAATTCTTACATAACCCAAACCTTGTACGCCAAACTTGAAAACCCAAGTTCACTCAACACCAGACTTGACCAGTTCTCATGACCTGCCTGGTGCCTAAATAATACCCCCCCCCCCCCTCCATTATTCACATCATCATTCTCTCTTCTGTGTGCTGCCCGTTTTTAAAAGGACCTCAGTGCCTGTCCTTAGATGTAACTAATAAATCCTGTCCACACGCTGCAGTAAATGTACATTGCATACATTGTAGCATGTCAATTAAGGCCTCATTCACACAACAGTATTTTTGATCTGCACTTTTTGCATATCACACACAGACCCATTCATTTCTATGGGGCTGGAAAAAAATGAAGATTGCACACGGATGTCATACATGTGCTGTCCGCATCTGTGTGCCTGTATCAGAAATTGTAGAACATGTCTATTCTTGTTTGTTTGGTGGACAAGAATAGGCATTTTGACAATGAGGCCCATGGAAAGTGCTGGATGCATATGACCAGTATTTGCATTCTGCAGATCTGTGTTTTACTGACTGCAAAACGAACACGGCCATGGGAATGCTGTAGCCTTTGGCTGTAGATTTCCACTGCAGATTTCAGCCAAAGGGCAAATCCGCAGCAAAAAAATCCACAAATGTGCAGATTTGTACCAAAAAGAAACTGTGTGCATATTATTAAGAAGTTACTACAAAACAAATCTATTGAAAGGTCTGCAGTTTTGATGAAAGTTCTCTGAATACAATCATCTCACATAACCACGATCAGTGCTGTATAAATGAATACGGCTACCTGCACATGTTGCGGATTAAGCACATTTCCATGTGGAACTGCATAGTGAGGCCTCATGCACACGGCCGTATTGCGGCCCACATACAGCGGGTCCACAAAACACGGGCACCGGTCTTGTGCACACTGTATTATGGATGCAGCATTCACTTGAATGGGTCCGCAATCCGGGCGATGCTGTGCGGAACGGAAGCACGGATCTTGGCGTTTCTGTCCGTGCCTCCTCGCCGCAAAAAAGTAGAACATGTTCTATTTTTTTGCAGTGCTGACGAATCACGGACTCATTCAAGTTTAATGGGTCTCGATTAGACATGAGCGAACGTGCTCGTAACGAGCACTGTAGCGCTCGGCTCCCCTGCGCTCGCATGGGCGCAGGCATACGCTTCCGTCCTCCTCACCCGAGGGAAGCGGATGCCTGCGCCCATGCGAGCGCTACAGTGCTCGTTTACGAGCACGTTCGCTCATCTCTAGTCTCGATCCATCCCAACCGCCGCACGGGTGTTGCCCGTGCATTGGGGACCGCAAATTGCGGTCCCCAATGCACGGAACGGCCGCACAGCGGCTGTCTGCGTGATGCCTAATACAGACAAATTTCATGTACACTTGGCTTTTGTTCTTCCGTGCGGAAATTGACCTGACATGTGGATTTTGAAATCCACAGCAGGTCAATTGTTTGTGTGATTTTGGTCTGGTTTTTACCCTTTTCACTGAAAGGGTAACATTCTGCGGCAAAACTGCATCAAATGTGCAACAGTAGCTGCAAGTAATTAATTCAGATTTTGATGCTGATTTGGTGCGTAAATGCACAGAAATCTGCACGCAAGTTTGTGCAGAATTCCCGCAAATATACCTGCACCAGGTAGAACTCCAATTACTAACGGGTATGACTAAGCACAGATAAGCTTCCATATGCCTCCTCACATGCAGATATAGAAGAATAGTTCATAGCTGATTGTGAACTGGCAATGCAGGATAGATCAAGGGCAAATTACAGAGGCATACACAAATGTCCTCATTAAATTTCTCTCTCTGTGAAACACAACACTGCTAAACTTATACAAGCTCAACAAGCCATCGCAGGAGCATCAAAGACGCTTTACTTTGAAGCTGGTTCAGAACATGCGACCATGGCTGGTGTTTGACCCTCCATGAAGACTATCTTCATCTCAAAGCAATCTACTGCTTATAATGGCTGCTGCTTTGATTTCGATTCAGGATCAGAGAACCGGAGCATGATGCTCTTTAAAGTGTTTCTACATCCCTTCTGAGAACAACTGTGCGCTCTACAGTTTAAAAAGTAGTCTGCGTTCCCTCAGACATCGGCAAAAGATCAAAACCAACAGACTGGACAGAACCGCACTAGCTAACCTTATTTTACCTCGCACTGATATTTCGTAACTGTCTCCAAACGCAACGTTTTGTCACAGTAACACCATCTGACTGCTTGATATTCTGCACTTGGTAAAGGGTACATCCTGCCTTTGTCCAGATAACAGAAATGCTTCAGGAGATAAATATCAACGTCCATTAATAATTATATAGGCACACTTATTTGTAGCAATATGAAACATCAGACTTAAGGTATATTTTTCATGACCACAGCTCGTCACATTTTTCATTCCTTTAAAAAAAAGCATTTGCCACTTTATAAATGTAAGTCACAAACTGACAAGTTATTCCATTCTTCTAAGACTTGTATGTGCATTTGTTATACTGTTTTCCCTTTTAAGTAGGACCTGTCACCTCTCCTGACCGTACAGCTTCCCTACAGAAATCACCACAAGGAAACTGTAATGTAAAGCCACCCATACGCATAAGAGTAAAGCTGGCCAATCCCGCCCAACATAGCCAACTATTTTATGAGTACAGGTGCGTCAGGCGCGAAGATGGGTCCTCTTATGTGTACGGCCAAAGCTGCTAAATTTTGCCAATTTTTGGCACACATCTTATGTGTAAGGGGGAGTCAGGACATGTGACAGGTCCTCTCATGGTTATGGCTGGACCTGGACCTGCACCTGCAGATTTTGGTTATCTAATGTGAATGGGGATGTCAGGAGAGCTAATGGGTCCTCTTATTGTATATGTACACAGGGGCACATTTATTAAGAATGATGTTTTAGACGCCGGTCTTAATAAAGTCCCATAGCTGGCGGTGGATCCGCCAAAGTTATGAAGAGGCGCTGGCCTCTCCAATAACCTCTGTTTTACATTTAGACCATTTTGTATGTCTAAAACAGGCATAGAAAATGGTAAGTGAGACAGGCCTGCCCACGCCAGGTATAAAATTGTGGACGTGGCGTGGGCAGGCCTGTCTCACTGCACGAAGTCGCAGACAGCGCGCAACTAACCGTTGCACCGGCACCTGCGCATGAAATACACCAAATTTAAGCGTATTTCAGTATAATAACTCCCACAGCGTCTATAATGTGCAAAAACTCTGTAGTGTAATACAGTACCAGCTAAGTAGATGAGTTTCTCAAAATCTCATGTACATCCTTTTTCTAAATCTGCAAGTCAATTCACTGTAGATTCCACCTTTTGCATTGAGATCTGGGGCAAATCCACCATTTTCAAAATCAGCATGTACATGAGGATTTAGTGCGCATATGCAGAGAAAACTGCATGAAAATCTGATTAAACTACATTACGTGTATAGCTAAACCAAATGATATTGCTGGGACCAGCTGACTATCTTATGCCTGGGGGTTTCAGGTGAACTCAGAGATTCTCTGATGCAGGGGTCAGCAACCTTGCATGCTCCATTCATTTCTATGAGAGTTAAAGAAGAACTCCCGCAAAAATTTTTATTCTATGTCCTGCTAGAAATGTACATGATGTAATCTGTAGTGAATGTCATTTTCTTACCAGTAGCTGAATTTTTGAGTTATATCATCCTGAAGTTTCTTATCTGTATCATGTGACTAGGAATTAGACCCACCAACTCACACATAGACTTATGTGTGGACAGGAAGTCTAATTCTCTATGCATTCCTATGGGAGCCTCACTTTCAGTCTCATAGGAATGAATAGAGAAGTGACTGGCTTGTTGTCCTGGGTCAGTTAGAGGTCAGGGAGTTGATCACATGACCCAGCTACAATAAGAAGAGAGTGGAAACTCTCAATTTCAGCCTCTGATAAGAAAATGACAATCACTACAGATTATATCATGCACCTTTCTAACAGGTCAGAGAATAAAAAATTTTGCGGGAGTTCTTCTTTAATAGAAGAGCAGAGCAAGTATGCATGCTGGGAGTTATAGTTTCTCAACAGCTGGAGTGCCGGAGGTTGCCTACCCCTGCTCTGATGTTTACAACTGAATCTGTCAATTTAGGTGGGACTGGACTATATTACTTCTATTGGGCTGTCAGGAGACCAGGCAGGTCCTTTTAGGTGTATGGGGGTTCTCTTATATGCACAGAGATGTCAGAAGGCAACTGCATTTGTCATCGGTAGTCAATAATAATTAAAAAAAAAAAACACCATAAAACTAAATATATTTTATTTTAATCATGGATAAAAGATAAAAACCAACACAGTTAAACAACAGTTAATTAATTTTATACATAATTTAGTGGCTCACATATCATATCATAAGAGGCAACGACTACCTCTATAGCTATTCACAAGAGCTGACCATCTAATTTTCAGTAGTTGAGATACCTAAGCCACAAAAGGAAAGCTAGCCATATTACCATGAGACAGCATGGAGGAGAAGAGTGGGATAGATACACAAACGCCAGCCACTGAAATGGTAACTCAACCCTCGACAGACATTAGTAGTTTCAGGAAAACAGCCAAGACTTTAATCACATTTCTTTTCAAACACAGCCAGGGATTTGGAATTGCTGTTATTCCAGGAGATGACCCTAATACAGTGCTTAATCAAAGTCGTTGCCAGCGAGAGAGCATCCTGCAGGCTTTAATAAAAACCAATTTCACAAAAGTCACTATGTCAAAATCATGCTGAACCTGATTAAAAAAAAATACCTTTGTGGGTAGAGGAAAATACACAAAAAAGGCAAAGAACACTTTGCATCCATGGACAATAACCCAATAATATGGCAAAATCTCTACCGTAAACAGGTGTTTTATTATTTCATTTGATGAGGGAGTTCCCATTATATGCGCTAATCACTGAAAATCTATTTCATTGCTTCCCAGAGTCTCAAAACGCTGGCATCAGCTGCATACTGGAGGTCTTGTTAGTGTATATGGAAATTGAGAGAGAAATTGCCCTATACTGAGGTCAACATAACCTGCAAATTCAAAGGTTGCGCTCACAGCAAGGTCAGTCTTGTGTCTCACTGATAAAGGAGAAATAAAATGCAATTGGGGTTCCATGTCAAATCACAAAACAGGCTAAATTACCATCTTAAAGGGAACGAGAGACTATAAATGTATTTTTAAAAAGACAAGGAAAACACATGTTCAGCAGTCTGCAAGGGTCTCTTTGGTCTCCTAGCCAAGGGGATCATTTCACTATATCTTCCACTTTTGGATGAACATATTCGAGGAGATTAAAAGGGTTTTCTAAGATTTTAATACTGATGACGTATACTCAGGATATCATCAGTATGTGATTGATGGGAGTCTAAACCTGAGACCCCCACTGATCAGCTGTTCAAGAAGGTAGCGGTGCTTCCAGTAGCCTTCTCTCAGCTTTCCCTAGGCCAGTGACGACATGTTCGTCGGTCACGTGGCCCCATAGAAGTGAATAGGGCTGAGCATGATACCAGGCACAGGCTCTGTGATTGGTAAGCTGCGAATAGGCGGCTTCTCAAACAGCTAAACGGCGGGGGTGCCGGGTGTCAGAATCAACTGATCAGATACTGATGACCAATCCAGAGGATAGGTCATCAGTATTTAAATCTCAGAAAACCCTTTTAAGTCTTTTATGCCACAAAAGTGGCATTAAAAATTGCAAATTATGGAGTAATTTGAGACTTTTTGAGCTTCTCACCTGCCTGAAAAGGGGCAGTGCTTATCAGAAGGGGACTAAGCCAAGACACTGGCCCTTAGCTGGCATAGATTTGACTTTCTAGCACACAGAGGGCCAAAGGTGTGCCTAATTTATTAACCCCTTCACGTCAGCCATCTGTGTACATATGTCCTATCTGCACATGTTCCATGCAGATAGCACGTATATATAAACGTGCAGGCAGCGCTTTAATCCCAGCGCTGATCAGCACTGGAATTAAAGCTCCTGCATCTGCAATCTAGCAGGAGCAGGTCGGGTCCCGGCTCACAGAGCGGGGACCCTGAGGAGAAGACAGGAGCGGTTTATTACCGCTTCTGCCTTCTCCTGTGCCTGAACAAGAGCCTTACCTGAAGGCATGCTGGAGGAGGAAGGAAACGACAGAGCCGCTTACTGTGTTAGTCCCGGTGGTCACGTGACCGCCGGGTGTCTTGGGGCCAGAGCAATGCTGCAGGGTCTAAGGAGACCCTGTTCAGCTCTGCCTGTGTCTAATACCCCCACAGGGGGCTGTTTTCCACTGTAACTGGGGCTCCTGTGGATGCCCCAGTTACAGTGGAAACAGTGAAAAAAAAAAGTGTTAAAAAAAAAAAAAAAGTGTTAAAAAAAAAAAAGTCAATGTCCTCCAGAGGTCTTTTATTGACCTCCTGGGGGACATATTATGGGTCAAAAATAAATTAATATAGAAGGAAAAAAAATCTTCATTCAGGCCTTTTATAGGTCTGGTCATGAAAGGGTTAAGAGCCATCTGAACCTTATTAAATTAGTTGCATCTCACTCCACTGCACACGTAGGAAATGCCAGTCTTGATAAATCTCCCCCATCAAATGGATAGGTTAACTAAATTGGTATTCAAGTATACAAAACGCTATTCCCATTGAATTTTTGCAAAGCAAAGTAAAACCTTCTATACATGATAATTAATTAAATTGTTATAACCTATAATTCAGCTTGTTGGTCTAACACACTCAGTTCCAGCACTAGGAGTTACAGGAGGCTATAACTGGGAACTAATATAAGATGCTCCGCAGTGAGGGAGCACAATATGAAATGCAGAAAATGGGTGAGATCTGCTCTTCAGCAGCCAGAGGAGAATACAAAAGAGAAAAAAAGTCTGGGACAGATGTAAGCATTGTACTAAGGAGGAGCACAAGGGGTGTTACAAAATGTAATTAAAATGGTTTAGAATTTAAAGAGGACCTTTCACCACTCCTGACATGTCTGTTTTAATAGCTTCATACATTCCCCATGTAATAACAATTCTATTCTTATGTCTCTATGTTGTACCATTACTTTATTCTCTTTATTCTATTTCTACTAGAAGTTATGAATGAATTGCTAGCAGTCTGCAGTAAGGGTACAGAGGGGTGGTAACAAGTTGGGGATGTGTACCTGCACAGACTCACTCTATCCAATCAGTGCTGCCATTTTCAGACTGTGGAGGTACACACCCCCAACTTGTTACCTCCCCTCTGTACCCTTACTGCAGACTGCTAGCAATTCATTCACAACACTTAGAGACATAAGAATAGATGCTCCAGAACTGTTATTACATGGGGAATGCATGAAGCTATTAAACCAGACATGTCAGGAGTGGTGAAAGGTCCTCTTTAATATTAGTGTAGTACTGCTGCTCAGTGGGTTATGTCCCTGCAGTCTTCTTACAAGTTCTGCCAGAATAACCTTTAAAGGGGGTGTCCCCCCAAAAATATTTTACAGATTTTAAACCATCACACGGATCAGAATTATTCTGTAATTACAAATAATTAAAAAATTTGCAGAGCCACTGAGTTATTCAATAAAATGTATCTGTATAGTGCCACCTGTTTTTTTTTAAAGGAAATCTGTCACCTACATCAGGGCAATTGAAGTAAAGCAATTGCCTAATAGCACATAATACCTTATTCCCAAGTGTACTTTTGTTTGAAAGATTGGGGTCTTCGATCTTCTGAAAAATCAGTTTGTTTGATATGTAAACTACCCAAGTAAGGTGCCCAGAGGGGCGTTATGTTCGTATGAAGGAGCCCAAGCCCTGACTGCAATGTGTCCGCCCACTCCCTTGCTAAGTCACATACGAACCATAACTCCGCCTGCCCTGACCCTGCTGCATCCGTTGAATCAGCGTGTGCCCTGCGTGTCAACTGGGCACGCGCTGAGGACATTGAAGCGCTTCTGCTGCTTCATTTCGGGCACAGGCCAATTCAGATGCGATGCAGCAGGGTCAGGGCAGGGGGAGTTATGGTTGGTATGTGACTTAGCAAAGGGGTCGGCAAACACATTGCAGTCAAAGCAGAGAGGAGGGGGTTTTACCATCTTAAAAGGGGGTTTACCAATTAAAGGGGGTTTTACCATCTTGGACAATGGGAGCATATCGCTAGCGATATGCCCCCATTGTCCAAGATGGTAAAACCCCTTTAAGTGTAATGTAGGTGGAGCTTCACTGTTTGTTTACTCTGTATAGAGCTACTTCATAGCCCCTGCCCTCTGCTCTGAAACACACCTGTAGCATCCAACCAAGAGACCACTACAGCTGTCACTATGAGCAGAGGGGAGAGACTGTAACCTTCTTGTCAAACGTCAGTGCCTGACCTTACAAATGTACTTTTGGCTTAACTGGTGAAAATTCCCAGAGTGACGTGTCAAAATCCTGTGGAAGCCTTCCCTTTGGAGAGAATGTTGTTTTAGTTGCAAAAGAAAAACCAAGTCAATATTAAAGAGGTTTTCCAGTTTGCATGGACATCATTTAAAATAACCATTTATGAGTGTAGCTGTAGTTTTGTGATGGATTTATTTTACCTTTATTGCTCCTATCTTCCATTCTAAGCTGTGGTCAAATGAAGATGTGCATGCAGCTCTTTCTTATTTCTTGACGTTATGTCCATGGGCGTGTCAAAGCAGCACCAGGGCTAGTAACAGTAATAGTTGGGGAGTGCCTATGTAACTAGCTGGTGGGAGGAGCTATAAACTAGCTGGGCATAGTTAGGGTAGGTGCTGTGCTGTGGAATGGAGAAGTGCATCATGGGTTTGGTTGGATACAGCAACAGGAAGTGCTACGTACAGGATCAAAATAAACGAGAGAGACTTGTTTACATGGTGAAAATAGGTCAAAATTTAAAAAGAAAAGCATGTGTCAAGCATTTCTTTTCTCCAGTGCTCCCTCTTGCCTTGTGCTTCATCACAAGGTCTGTTTGTTTACTGCCAGTGACATACCGGGCCTCTCCTCCCTATGCTAGGTAGAGACCTCCGCCTAGCAGTGAGCCCAGTGACGTCACCAGCACAAATAAGCGGTCTATAGCACTGCCCTAGGCTGTACTAGTGGTATCCGACTCTGAAAAAACCTAGGGCAGCACTACAGACCACCCATTTGTGCTGGTGACGTCACCAGGCTCACTGCTAGGTTAAAGTCTCTGCCTAACATAGTGATGTGAAGCCCAGTACGCCACAGGGCTCCAGATGGCGATCAAAATGGTCACCAATGCGACTTGGAATTTACAAATGCGCCTAGACCCGGCATTTACTGATACTAGGCTGCACTACTGCACAGAGTTCTATTAGGGTGCATAGGACAAGGGATTAAAAGATTCCAGGTTCTAGCCCCTAGGGGGCTAAAAGTTATTAAATAAAAAGTAAAAAAAAAAGTTGACATGCCTGGCCTCAATAACAGGGCAACGCGGCAATTAACCCCTCAAGTGCGGCACCTCAGGGGTTAATTGCCGCGGATCGCATGTCCTGCTATTGAGGCTGGGTATGTTATACCGCTGCCTCCTATACTTGATTTAATGTGCTTTATATTCATTGGTGGCGCAGTGTGCCCTTTCCCCAGCCCCTCCCCAGTTACCAGTCTCATCGGTGGCGCAGTGCGCCCTTTCACCCAACCGCCCCCCCCCCAGTTATTAGCCTCATTGGTGGCACCTCCCCCCCCCAGTTATTAGTCTCATTGGTGGCACAGTGCGCCCTTTCACCCAACCGCCCCCCCCCCAGTTATTAGCCTCATTGGTGGCACCTCCCCCCCCCAGTTATTAGTCTCATTGGTGGCACCTCCCCCCCCAGTTATTAGTCTCATTGGTGGCACAGTGCGCCCTTTCCCCCAGCCCCCCCCCACAGTTACTAGTCTCATTGGTGGCGCAGTGCGCCCTTTCCCCCAGCACCACCCCCCCATTACTAGTCTTATTGGTGGCGCAGTGCGCCCTTTCCCCCAGCTCCCCCCCAGTTATTATTCTCATTGTTGGAGCAGTGGCCACAGGCAACCTCCCCCCCCTTCAATGGTGGCAGTGGTAGATTTCGATCGGAGCCCCAGCAGTGTAATCGCAGGGCTCCGATCGGTTACCATGGCAACCAGGACTCTACGGAAGTCCTGGCTGCCATGGTAAGCTCCCTGTTGCTGTGTGCACTATGCACAGGGCAGCAGGGAGAGTGTAAGTCCTATGCACCCTAATAGAGCTCTATTAGGGTGCACAGGACGAGAGTTCTAAAAAAAAAAAAACACCAATATATTAAGTTCAAGGTCCCAATGCGCCCGCATCTATTCCACAATTTTGCAGAATAGATGCGGCCGCATTCACTTCAATGGGCGGCGTGCAGACTTGCCGCGGCTCTGCAAGAAATCACAGAACATGTCCTATTCTTGTCTGCAACAGCGGACAAGAATAGGCATTTTGAACTGGGTGCCCGGCCGTGTGTTCCGCAAATTGCGGATCACACGCCAGGCGGCATCCGTGGTATTGCAGGTGTCTGAACAGCCCCTTAATCACCCCCTTTCCCAATTTTACATATAAAATATATTAACAATAAATAAACATATTACATATCGCCACGTCCAAAAAGTCCAAACTATTAAAATATTTTTAAAAATCTTCTATGCGGTGAAAACATAACAGAAAAAAATTAATAAAATCCGCATAATTCGCCATTTTTTAGTCACCTTCCCGCCCCCCAAAAAAAGGATCGGACTGTTCTGTTATGGGCCGGACGTCCCATCTTCTCCTTCAAGTCTTTTTTTAATTATAATTATATGTATTTAAATTTGGTGACTAAAAATTTAATTTGGCGCCTACATTTTTCAGTTCAGGAGCCAATGGCTTCTAGGTATTTTTTTTTTAGTCTGGAGCACTGCGTCATCGGCAGTAAACAAACAGACCTTGCCCTGTGCAATGCAGAGCAAGGCAAAGGGGAGCATGGAAGCAGGGAAATGCTCCGATGCTCCACTCATACATGAGTAAAGAAGAGGTTACATCCAGGTTCAGCTCTGAATCTGGACACCTACTTTAACCCTTTCACGACCGGAGCTTTTTTCGGTTCTGCATTTTCGTTTTGTGCTCCCTGCCTTCAAACAGCCATAACTCTTTTATTTTTCTGTTCACATAGCTGTATGAGGGCTTGTTGTTTGCGGGACAAGTTGTACTTTCCAACGCCACCATTTAATATTGCATACGGTGTAGTGGGAAGCGGGAAAAAAATTCCAAACCGGGTGAAATTGCAAAGAAAACGCTATTCCGCTACAGTTCTACGGGTTTCTTATTTACAGCATTCGATGTGCATTAAAACTGATCCGTTACTTTCATTCTACTGGTCAGTACGAATCCGGCAATACCTAATATGTATAGTTTTTCCTGCGTTTAGATGGTGATAAAATAATTAGAAAGTTGCCCTTTTTTTTTTTTTTTTTTCCTTGTCATATATTGACCCCTATAACTTTTTGGTATTTATGTGTACAGAGCTGTATGGGGGCTCATTTTTTGCGGGGCGGTCTGAAGTTTTTATTGATACCATTCTGGGGTGTGTATGACTTTTTGATCACTTTTTATTTAATTTTTTTTAGAAAAAAAAAGGGACAAAAAACTGCGAATCGCCATTTGGACGCTTTTTTCCGCCACACAATTCGCCGTATTGAAATTTTTTTTTATATTTTAAAAGTACGGGCGTTTTCGGTCACGGTGATACCCATGATGTCTATATTTATTGTTATTTAGGTATTTATTTTTTACTTATACGGAAAGGGGGGTGATTTGAACTTTTATATCTTTTTTATTTTTTATATATTTTTTAACATTTTTTTTAATTTTTCTGTGATTATTTTAAAGCTCAAATATCATCTGATCTATTGTGTTTTGTTTTTTTTCTTTATGAGCAATCATGGATTTACTAGATGCAGTTAAAACCATGAATTGCTAATTTCTTATCCTGGCCTGCCATCTAGTGGCCAGAATAAGAATTGCAGTTTGAAAACTGTAATCCTCACCAGCGAGGATTACAGTTTTCATATGGTGTACAGACACCCCGATTGGCCAATCGGGGCGTCTGTACACCACCCGGAAGCGTGGGCTTCCGGGTTCAGACGCATCCTGATGCCGTGATCACGTGTGATCACGGCATCAGAAGGCCCTGGAAGTCTCCGAAGACGGAGGTAAGATGCGGCAAGTCTCTGCTGTTAGAAACAGCAGAGACTTGCCGGCCATGACGCCCGCCGCACCCGCGAGCGGGCGTCATGTCCCCGCACCGCCCGCGCGCCGTACATGTACGGCGGCGGTCGTGAAGGGGTTAAAGAAGAACTCCCCCAAAAATATTTATTCTCTGACCTGTTAGAAAGGTGCATGATATAATCTGTAGTGAATGTAATCTTCTCATCAGAGAATGTAATTGTGAGTAATAACCTCTCTTCTTATTGTAGCTGGGTCATGTGACCAACTCCCTGACCTCCAGCTGACCCTGGGCAGGAAGCCAGTTACTGCTCTATTCATTCCTATGAGACTGAAAGTGAGGCTCTCATAGGAATACATAGAGAATTAGACTTCCTGTCCACACATAAGGTGCTGTGTGAGTTGGTGGGTCTAATTGCTGGTCACATGACACAGATGAGAAACATCAGGGAGATATAACTCAAAAATTCAGCCACTAGTAAGAAAATGACATTCACTACAGATTACATCATGTACATTTCTAGCAGGACATGGAATAAAATTTTTTGCGGTTCTTCTTTAATGTTCATTATGTCGGCCAAATTTGATACTAACTAAATGCTTTGACCAGTCTTCACCATACCTGTTTGTTCTTATCTTAATCAGCGACTATCAAATCAAAGAACCTCATCAATGTGATCTTCTCACATAGCTATCTTTCAGATTACATGATTGCTTTTACTAAAGGCCGCTTAGGCTACTTTCACACTATCGGCAGGCCTGATCCGGCAGGTGAAGGGTGCTGCCGGATCAGGCCTGCCGCAGTGACATGTGTGGAGCCGGAACCGCGCTCCGGCCCCACACATGTCACACAGTACATACATACACATAAACATACACACACATATACACAGACAAATACACATACATACTTACATGCTCCCGGCAGGTCTTCAGAGCGTCGGAGGGACAGGACGGCTCGCACAGGTGACAATTCCCCACTGCGCCCTCTGCTGGGCGCCTGGTGGAATCGTCACCTGTGCGCGCCGTCCTGTCCCTCTGACGCTCTGAAGACCTGCCGGGGTGCATGTAAGTATGTATGTGTATTTGTATGTGTATATATCTGTGTATGTTTATGTTTATGTGTATGTCTATGTCTGTATGTGTGTATGTGTAGCCGGATCCGTCATGAACTCCATTGAAAGTCAATGAAGGGCGGATCCGGTTACCATTGTGGTCACACCAGACAGATCCACCCCCATTGACTTGCATTGGGGGTCATTCCGGATCAGTCTTGGTGCGGATGCCTGGACCGGAGAGCAAACCGCAGCATGCTGCGGTTTGTTCTCCGGTCTGAAGACGGAACGGAATGCTTTCAGGAGCATTCCGTTGTCTTCAGTTCAGTTTTGTCCCCATTGACAATGAATGGGGACAAAACTGAAGCGTTTTATTCCGGTATTGAGCCCCTATGACGGAACTCAATACCGGAATTTTAAAACGCTAGTGTGAAAGTAGCCTAAGTAAGGCATTTATTAAACTTAAACGATAAAGGAAGTGTTCCTTCCTGACAATCGCATGCTTGACAGTGAAGGAGACAGTTGCATTTCCATGCAGCGATCTCCTCCATAGTATGGGGAGGAATGATCACAGTCAGTACAGTGTAAAGGGTCCTTAAGTTTATCAAATCTATCCCTTGTATGTTTGCATTGTATGCAATTTCATATTAAAGGACATCATAAGATCAAGATGCTCCAGCAGAATGTGCACATAATATTTTGTCCAGATGTTCTGTTACGAATTAGAGTTAAATACGTCAATGAGACTAGAAAACATAAATATGCATCTTATTAATGGGCAACAACTTGAAATGTTATTAAAGACGTAATAGCAGAGCAATAGCAGAGCCACCAGGGAAGACATGTAGGAAAGTGAGCAGGTAGGTGTCAAGACAAACCTTTGACACTGACAGGTAATTATGCTTTAATACTTTTAATTGCACCCATTGGGTATGAGGCACAATAAAAGGGTGATTGAACATGCGTTAAGAGCCAACTTTCTTCTTGACTTCTGCTCTTCTTCTATACAAATCCAAGACATACGTAATCAATTTTTTATTTCAGTCCAATCACTTTCCTACCTGACAGTTCTAGAACTGCTGCTAATGAGTGTTTGGAGACCCACCACACCCCATAAAAAAAGGAAGCAAATTAATATTTTACATTCAATTACCTAGTATGCAAAACCAAGTGTCACCGCTAAATAATTTCAGAATACAGATTTCACTGGGTATTGCTATCGTCTCCTCATCAGCAACAGGAACAAATGGATTTCTGACTTGGTCATTAATTATAAAATCCAAGAAACCTTTCAACTCAACTACAAATGGACAAGTCAGAAGGCTCCAAAAGTAGAACATTTATGGCAAGATAAGAACATATCAACAGCAAATATAATGGTGGCCCATAACATCAGCTGTTAAATATTTATCCCAACTGCCCCACACATAAGTAAAAAGAGAATTAAAAAAGTAATATGTAACCAAAAACAGTACTAATGAAAACGGCAGAACAACTCACACACAGCACCGCTTATGGAAAAACAAAAACGTTATGGCTTTCACAATAGGGGGACAGAAAAACAAAGCTTTTTTTAAAAACAAAAAGCAAAATGTAAAAAAAAAATAAAAATGTAGTTTTACCATAAACCAAAAACAGCCATTCATCATTTATTGCCAAAAACACAAAATAACTTAAATTGGAAGCGATATCCACCTCAGCCGTGTCGAGAAAGAAGCAGAAAGTGGAGAACAGCAGGGACCCTGGCAGCATCAGAACAGCAGCGGCTGGGGATTGGTAAGGTGGGTATAAGTGCTACTAATTTTTACAGCATATGCAGCCCGTGGGAAGAGTGAAAAAAAAGAGGAAAAAGGTGAAAATGACACTCGCTATTAGAAGGACACACAGCTGCACAGCTTGCTACAAGACAAAGACCTGATATCTGTACTCCTAACTGTAACCAGCCCTGCACACGTGTTATCATCACAAAACCAGAATAGATTTTAAAGGGGTATTATGGACAGGACCTTTGTAAACTGTTAAGGGCAATGGTTGTGGAACCACTGTGCCAACTAACCGGTTTGACGTTCGGCTAATCCTTAGGACGCTCTCCTGGCAGACCCCTGGTTTTCACCCTTTAACCAGAGAAACAGGCAAAACACTCAAAGGGATAACAAGCTAGGAGAGTACAAATCCAAAGCAAACACAGTCTAAACCAGACAAGGTCAGGCAAACAGACTACACACTAATCCATGGAACAGACAAAGGGTGATGGCAAATGGAACTAGGTCAGAATTCAGAAACAGACAGAACCTGAACAGATCCAAACACAATGGGGGAGATTTATCAAAACTGGCTTAGTTGCCCATAGCAACCAGACACCACCTTTCATTTTCAAAAGGGGTTCTCAAAGATTGAATATAATTGGTTGCTATGGGCAACTAAGCCAGTTTTCCCTTAACACCAGTTATACCGGTGATAAATCTCCCTAATCTGTAGAGACCAGGCAGTCAAATTTAAGCTCCAACACTAAGGCCCCATTCACACGATCGTATGTACATTTCCGCATCTTATCCGCATTTTTGCGGATAAGATGCGGAACCATACGGACTCATTCATTTTTCCATAGGAGAAAAAAATGCGGAATGCACACCGTGTGCATTCCGCATCCCGTATCTCACAGAAGGTCCCCCGCAAAAAAAATAAAACATGTCCTATACTTGGCCGCAAAATCACGTCCGTAGCCCCATTAAAGTAAATGGGTCCACAAAATTACGGAACACTACGGAAGACTTTCAGTATGTCTTCCGTTCCGTTTTTTATACGGATCACAGGATACATACGGTCGTGTGAATGGGGCCTAAACAAGCAGACAGAATCAGAACAGACCCAAACAGAACGTGTTTCAGAACCAGGGGCTGGTCACACAAGGAAGGTTAACCTAGCAGTACTGAGGAGAGCCCCAATTCACACCCACAACAAGCTGAAGCCAGAACGCACAGAACAGTGGCAACATGAACCACCATTGAACACAATGGCCCTTAATCAAACAACCTCACTGATTGGATGGTCTGAGGATAGATCATCAATGTCTAAGTACTGAAAAACCCCTTCAATCCACTAGAAGTAAACAATGAAAGCTCTCATTGAATGACAGAGGACAGAAATTAAAGGGATTTTCTATTTTCTATTGATGATCTATTCACAGGGCCGGCAAAGTGCAACAGGGTGCACCACACATGCACGGCCGCCCTCCAGTTACATCTATAAGGCTTATGGAAATAGCCGAGTGTTGGCTATTTCAGCAGTCCCATAGAAATGAATGGAGCAGGGCCGGGCATATGTGGTGTTTCCTCCTGTACTTTGTGGGTTCCTTTCTAATGATAGGTGTGGGTCCCAGAGGCAGTACTCGCACCTACTGTATCAGACATTGAGGGCATATCCTAGTAATATGCCCCCAATGTCCAAGGTGATACAACCCCATTTAAATAAAAATGATTGTAGCGGAAAGGGGTAACACCGTAAATATGTATTTTAATTTTAGTGATGATTTGTGCTATTAAAAAATGTGAAAAGCAGCCAAGTATTTTTCCTGATATCACAAAAAATGTCCCTTGCATTAGGGAAAAAAAAAAGATGCAAACATTTGAACATAGAAAAGTGTTATAGCATTCAAGTCTACATGTGATAATTAAAAAATACATGGAACTATGCCTAGTCATTTAACCCTTTCTACCCCGGAGGTTTATTCGGTTTTGAGTTTTCATTTTGCGCTCCCTGCCTTGATACAGCCATAACTGTTTTATTTTTCTGTTCACACAGCTGTATGAGGGCTTGTTTTTTGCGGGACAAGTTGTAATTACCAACGCCACCATTTAACATTGCATATGGTGCAATTCCGCTACAGTTTTACGTTTTTTTTTTTTTTTTTACGGCGTTCGATGTGCATTAAAACTGACCAGTTACTTTCATTCTACTGGTCAGTACGAATCCGGCGATACCTAACATGTATAGTTTTTTCTTGCGTTTTGATAGTGATAAAAAAATTATAAAGTTGGACTTTTTTTTTTTCATTTCTTGACCCCTATAACTTTTTGGTATTTATGTGTACGGAGCTGTATGGGGGCTCATTTATTGCGGGGCAATCTGAACTTTTTATTGATACCATTCTGGGGTGTGTATGACTTTTTGATCGCTTTTTATTTAATTTTTTTTTTTAAAGCAACAAAAAATGGTCAATCAGCCATTTTGACGCTTTTTCCGTTTCGCTGTTTTCTGTATGGGAAATAATTTTTTATATTTTTATAATATGGGCGTTTTTGCACACAGCGATACCCATAATGTGTATTTCTTTAATTTTTTAAATACTTTTATTTTTATTTTCGAGAAAAGGGGTGATTTGAACTTTTACGTTTTTTTAAAAAAACTATTTTTTATTTTTTTTTACACTTTTTTATAGTTCCCATAGGGAACTATAACTAGCAATCATTTAATTGCTTATATCATAGACTATGATGATTTTAGTGCTTTCCTATGGAGCCCTATTACAGGCAAGGGCTCCATAGGAAAGCCTATGCAGCAGCCTCCTGTCATTTACTATGACAGGGGCTGCTGCAGGCAAGCTCTGGCTCCTCCAATCACCACACGGGGGAGCTGGAGCAACACCGGAAGCGTGCACCGAGGGGTTAAATGTCTGCGGCACCCGAGGGATTACATGTCTGCGATCGGCATTACTGCTGGTCGCGGACATTAGCCGCGGGTGTCTTCTAGTGGGAAAAGCAGGTCACCCGCGGCCATAACGCCCGCTCCTGCCATCTTTAAAGTCCCGGCCAGGGGTTAAGGGTCATTGTCACCATGAAAATCACTGTTAAAACAACGCAAGGAGGGAATGCCCAAGAAAAGCAGTGTATCCTTGCTGCTCTTGTCACCATGAAAATCACTGTTAAAACAACGCAAGGAGGGAATGCCCAAGCAAAGCAGTGTATCCTTGCTGCTCCTGCTTCATTTTCCAGTCCCTTACTCTTCTTGACTGATAGGGTGAGGGTCCTGCATGGTCATCTCACCTGACCTTGCAATTATTAAGGAGAGGGAGGGCATAGGTGCAGAGTGTGACTTGGGCCCACCCTTGGTGCACTTTAGTTGCTTTTCTGCACATGGATTAGAAGCATTTTTTTCTCCATAAAAAATAATACCATAATACCTCTTTCAATACTTAGGCATAGCTTGGTGCATGGATGTTTTTAGCAATTAAATAGTGTAAGGATCTTTATAATGCAAAAAATAAAAATTTGTTTATTTTACAGTTATCCATTTTTTATGGTTAAATAAATGTTATGGCTAAATAAATAAATGTCTCATGCTAAACAGCTAACTAGAAAATATGTTATATACAATGCAGTCTTTAAACCTTCACTTTTTCACATTTTTTTACATTAGGGCCTCATACTAAAATAAAAAAAGAATACATTTCCCCAATTACTCTGCACTGAATATCTCTTAACGAGAAAGTGAAAACAGAACCTAAGAAATTTTTACAACTTTATCAAAAAGGAAAAAGTAACATTTCGCATGGACATAAGTACTCAGACCCTTCACTATGACACTTGAAATTTAGCTCTGAGGGCTTCTTATTTCTCTTAAACATATTTCAGATGTTTCTACACTTTTATGGGAGTCCACCCATGGTAAATTTAGCTGTTTGGACATGATTTTAAAAGATACGCCTGTCTATAAAATGTCTCACAGTTCACAAAGCATATCAGAGCAAAAAGCAAGCCATGAGGAGGAAAGAACTGACTGTAGATATCAGAGACAGGATTGTGTGGATGAACATATCTGTGGGAGGGTACAAAAAATTTCTGCTGCAGTGAAAATTTTCAAGAGCCCAGTGGCCTCCATAATTCTTAAATGGGACACATTTAGAACAAACAGTACTCTTCCTAGAACTGGACGTCCCTCCAAACTAAGGGGCCTTGGTAAGAGAGGAGACCAAGAACCCAATGGTCACTCTGGCTGATCTCCAAAGATCCTGCACATAGGAGAACATTCCAGAAGGTCAAACATCACAACAGCACTCCACCAACTTTGGCTTTACGGCAGAGAGGATGGTAAGAAGTCTCTCTTCAGTTAGACACAACTGGTTTTCAAAAAAGCAGCTGGAGGGCTCTCAGACTGTGAGAAGAAAAGATTCTCCGGTCTGATGAAACCAAGATTGAACTTTTTGGCTTCAATTCTAAGTATCATGTCTAGAGTAAACCAGGCACATGCTGTGGGGGTGTTTTTTAGTGGCTGGGACAGGGTGACTGGTCAGGCTTTAGGGAAAGCTGAATGGAGCAAAGTACAGAGATTTTTTAAGTGAAAACCTTATCCAGAGTGCTCTGGACTTTAGACTGGGCCGAAGGTTCACCTTCCAACAGGACAATGACCCTAAGCACACAGTCACAAGACAACACATGAGTGGCTTAGGGATAATTCTGTGAATTTCCCTGAGTGCCTAAGCCAGAGCCCTGCCTTGAACAAATCGAACATCTCTGGAGAGACCTGAAAATGGCCGTCCACCAATGGGCCCTTTACAACTTGAAAAGGCATGAGAAAACCTGCAGAATAAAGGCAGAAAATCCCCAAATCCAGATGTGCAAACCTTGTGGCATCATACCCAAGAAGACTGGAGACTGCCATAAACACTGCCAAAGCAGCTTCAACTAAGTCCTGAGTAAAGGGGCTGAATACTTACCGTATTTTTTGCCCCATAAGACGCACCGGCCCATAAGGCGCACCTAGGTTTTAGAGGAGGGCAATAAGAAAAAAATATTTTTCATTAGATCTCAGGTCAGACCAGCAATTAGACCCATAATGTTAATAAGACCCTGATGGAGGGAATTTATGCTTATTGGAAATTGGAGATTTATATTTATCTCCACTTCCTTCCCTTTTATTATGTTCCTAAGCTGTTGTCTTTGTTTCTTACATAACCCATTTATTCAGTGTATTATATACACCCCTCCAGTCCTTCTTACACCCCAGGAGTAACATACAACCCTCGCAGATACTTATATATAAAAATACTTTACTGATAACAGAGATGACAAAGCAATGAACATTACATAAAGATACAGACACTACAAATAACACAGTACATAGAGGACACCACCACACACAGCCACCTCGTTCCTGCCCTCCCTGGATGCTAAGCAATGTGGCTAATAATGTGTATGTATATAAAGTATATCCAGAGTCCACCAATATACCGTATACTGGATCAACACTGCTACCCAACTCACATCCAGTACCTGACTATTATATATATGTACACATATAAAGTCTACTGGGATATTATACTTATATACATACAGAAGTGCTGTTGTTCCAGGTGGTGGCAGGAAGGAAGAGAGCGATCCCAAGTTTTCCAATGCATATATCTTCCTGTGTCCCAGCCCCCACCATCGACTCCACCCCATAACCACCCAAATCTCTTCCCAATCTGTTGGCCAAGAGCCATGTGCCCTTCCTGCCTTTGATATGCTAACAAGGGCAAATGGCTTCTGGCCACTCAATGGGTGAATGTCACTGATGCTATATCATATTTGAGTGGTCTAGGGCTGAAGTTCTGGCTGGGGACCACATTTTCCTATAACAGACCCCAGTAAGACCTCAAATCAGAAGCCCAATAAGACCTCAGCTCAGACCCCAATGTTAATGACCCCAATCAGACCTCAGATAAGAGCCCCATGCCTCTCTTCAACCCCCATATGAGCCCCCAATGCCTGTAATTAGCCCCCATATCAGCCCCAATGCCTGTAATTAGCCCCCATGTCTGTAATTAGCCCCTATATTAGCCCAGATGCCTGTAATTAGCCCCCATATCAGCCCCATGCCTCACTTCAGCCCCCATATCAGCCCATCACTTTAGCCCCCATGCCTCACTTTAGCTCCCATATCAGCCCCCATGCTTCACTTTAGCCCCCCATATCAGCTCCCATGCCTCACTTTAGCCCCCATATCAGCCACCATGCCTCACTCCAGCCCCTATGTGATGCCTCCATGCCTGTTGCCCCCCCCTTCTGCTAGTAATAAAATAAAGACCATTGAATGTTACGGTGATTGCCACACTTTCGTCCTTTCCATTCTGGATCTAGAGGCCCAAAGCCATTATCAGCCCCCATTATGAGTCCATCATGCCTCCGTAAAAATAAAAAAGCCACTTACCTCTCCTGGACGCCGATGCCCTTCTCCGCCCACGCTCTCTCTTCTTCTTCCTCTTGGCTGTGCTGTGACCCTGCGCGCACAGCATAAGGTCACAGAGCATCCTCACGCTGTGCGCAGCACAGCACAGCCGAACTGAGGTCCAGGAAGTGGTGAGTACAGAGTCTTCACCGCTTCCCGGTCCTCTGATGCTGATGAGCGCTTCCTTAATGGAAGCGCTCATTAGCATTCCCCCCATAAGACACAGAGGCATTTTGTCCCCATTTTGGGGGGAAAAAAGTGTGTCTTATGGGGCGAAAAATACGGTATATCAATGCAATATTTTAGTTTTTCCTTTTCAATAAATTAGCAAATATTTTGAACATTGTGTTTTCAATATGGTATATTGAGTGCAGAATGATGGGGAAAAAGTAGATTTTTTTTTAAATTTTAGGACAAGGCTGCAACATAACAAAATGTGAAAAAAGTGAAAAGGTCTGAAGACTTTTCTATGAAATATTTGCATCATGGTATCTAGATTTCTCATTATATACTGGAAAAAGTTCCTGATAAAGAAACTTCTGTACATTCTTAAAGTTGCTGCTTACGTCTCAGGAGCTAAGCGAAATTAAACATACAAGGAGCATGAATGATGACCCTGCAACAGCACAGAACAGCCGCTTTTACTGTTATGCTGAACGTTATTTAAGCTGAGAGTGTCAAATTTTACAGCGAACTGCATAAAACAATCTTGCTTCACAGATAGCGCTGGAGCCTTGTTATATGTTATAGCTCAGTGAGCAAAAATAAGTGCATCTGATGGGGCCATTTTTTCTGACAATGATTTAAGTGCCTTCCATAATCTAATAAAAGCTCAGTTTAAGGAAGGGAATAAAATGGAATAACACGCTTAAAAACAAAATTAGGTTTAAACTAAAAATCTTTAAAACCATTTGACATCTCATCTAAGCAAAAGGGTTGAATATTTTATAGTTTAGTGAGCAAGACCTCAAGAGCATGATTTAATTTATATAACAACATAATGGCCATCCTTTTAAAGACAGAACTGGGGCTCTAAGTAGAACGCAGCAAAATCAGATAAAACTAGCCCAGCATCTGTGTGCCTAATACAAAAAAACACAAGTAACAATAATGTTTTTGCAATGTTACTTTTATATTTTTAACTTGAATTTAACATTTCAGTAATCTAATTGACATTAAATCCGAGAAACCCATCTCCTCCAGATCAATAACTCACTAACCCCTTAACATTCACGATTCAATACATCTAACAAGGTTACAAACTACAGTACATATATTGACAGTATTTACATCAAGTTTAATTTATTTATTATTTCAGTATCAAGATGAATTTATAAATTAGCTATTTTCTCATGTAAGTAATTACATAGATACATCAAGTTACCTATGTGTCTGACTTGGGCTACATTTACAGTGTGTCCGATGTTAAAGGGATTGTGTCATCTCAGACCATTGGGGCATATTGTAGGACAGGGGTAGGCAACCTCCGGCACGCTAGCTGTTCTGAAACTACAACTCCCAGCATGCATACTTGCTCAACTCTTCTCAGAACTCCCATAGAAATGAATGGAGCTTGCCGGGAATTGTAGTTTCACAACAGCTGGAGTGCCGAAGGTTGCACACCCCGTGCTAGGATATGCCCCCATTGTCTGATAGGTGCACGTTCCACCTCTGGGACCTTGAGAGGCACATAGGGCGCAGGGCGCATGCACAGCCGTCCTCCATCCATTTCTACGAGGTCACCCAAAATAGTGGAGTGCTGCCTTGACTATTTCAGTCAGTCCCATAGAAATGAATGGGACTTACAAGGCTCGGTTTACGAGATACGCGTGTTGCGCTCCCATTCATTTCTATGGGGCTGACAGAAATAGCTGAACCAGAGCACTATAGAAATGAATGGAGAGCGGCCATGCATGTGTGGTGCGGGTCTCCATGACTTACAAGTCTCAGTTTATCCGTTTACGAGATAAGCATAGTGAGCTCCCATTAATTTCTATGGGGCTGACGGAAATAGCTGAGTGCTCGGCTATTTTCGGTGGTCCCATAGAAATGAATGGAGGGCGACTGAGCATGGACCGTGTGCCTTCCATGACTTTCAAGGCTCCGTTTACAAGATAGGTGCGCGTCCCAGAGGTGGGACCCACACCTATTACATGATGGGGGCATATCCTAGCGATATGCCCCTATTGTCTGAGATGGGAATGCCCTTTTAAAGTTTAAATGGTCAAGTGATGGAAAGGTATGCAATTCTTTCAGACATTTAAAGTGTACCTTTCGTTTCAGTTATCTTCTCAAAATAAACTGCAGTGTGTATACATGAGTAACCATTATAAGGCTTATATCTGAAATTACTGGAATTTTTAGCAGTTTTTTTCCCCGTACATACTATACCTCCTAATTCTTAGTTCTCTCTGAGTTAGTGGGTGGAGATTAGCTGGCATCGGGTCTTCCCATAGAGTACACATAGAGACAACTGACTCTCTCTTACTCAGAATCAAACAGGAGATCTGGATAGGACATTGTAGAGAAGTACTGAGCAGCTAAGATGTAAATAAAGCACTTTGTGTGAGATATACCCCTTGGCTGCCAGTGTTGTGTCTGTCCATGTCTGCTCTCTCACTGCAGTTCACTTCTCCTCCTCCCCTCTACATAGACCTATATGGGATGCTATTAAATGATCCTTCATTAAGCAGCCAGCCAATTCTTGTTTTAACTAGATGGATTTATCAGAAATTTCAGAAAGAACGTTATTTCAGGAAAGGGGAGGGAGAAAACAGCTGAAAATTGTAAAACTCTGTTAAGATATATTACAAATTTTCTTATATCTGCCCACAATATAGATGTGTGCAAAATTGTGTAAAATGACAGAGACCACAAGTCCACTTTATCAGACTTTGTACTCTCTAGGTGTGGATTTTTCTCTATTCACTTTGGTTATAACTCTCTCTTAAAACAGAGATGAACACTAGCTTGTGCTTGGCACGGTTACATATGAACCTCTTTTTCCTACTGAACGTGTAAAAAAAATTAAATGGCTGAACTGCATGAAAAGAAAGAGGTCGTGTCACAATTTATCAACTTTACCTAGGAGAGCAGCTGGAGCACTTAGGACCCCTACTCTAGTGATCTTGGCAGGGTGTGTTCCAGGAATGGGGGATTGGTCCTAAACCATTTATGTCCACTGTGGCACAACCACTAACAACGCACAAAAATATGTTGAAAACATTTTTGTGTTGGACACAAACCTCTTCAGAATAACTGTGGCACATAGTAATGCAGCTTTCTTTTTCTTTTTGTGCTGGGTGAAACATTTTCAATCTTTTACTCAGCTATAGAGACTTTATGCCGTTTAAAAGAAGCCTTTTTTTTCCTCTTAGAAGGCTTGTGTATTAGCGTGCATATGTCTAAAAAAAGTCTATGAAACTTTCCTTTTATCAACATACTTTCTATTCTAAAGGCACCCAAGTACATACAAGAAAGAGTCCATGCAGCTCGAAAAATATGATGATTAAGCTGTCAGGCTGCAGGCTCAGCAATTAGAGCGGTAGAGGACAGCGAGTTAGATTTGTGAAAGCATCCTTTCAAATCAGTCGTGATCTAGCAATGTACAAAAAAAAAAAAATCATACAGACTGCAAGAGAATGCTTTAAAGTGAACATTTTGTAACATTTTGTAACTTTAAATATATATAAGTGAAGCTTATAATACTTTTAACTAAACAACTAAAAAAATCCACTCACTTTCTCAAAGAGGTTGGCCACTTTTATAGCATTTTATGTTTCTGTATTCAATGCTGTATTGTAAGGGCATTTTTGAGTACTAATTGGTTCTGTCCCCTTTAATTTTGTCTCATTTATATTACTTTTAGTATTCTGTATAAGGATATTCCTTGTAATGTAGCACCCATCCCCCATTGTGCTAATAAGACCACATTCCTGAGTGATCTCAGGGACATGCGTGATGCACACTGGAGGAGGAGGTGATGGGAATAACTTTGATCTGCACTGACAATTAGGGGGGGGGGGGGCTCCACTTGGAACTTCATCCTAGGTAGGATGTAAGTATTGATATGCCCTATCTCTTGTACACCCTGGGGTTTCAGTTATGTGTTATAATGTGGTAGACAGCTATGTGTTATAGCATGGCCAACCAGATCCATACCCCTAGGCTAGTGTTATCTTATATTTGATCACACTTAGTAAATATATTTATTCACTTAGCCTGCGTAAGCGTATTCATTCTCAAATGTTTTAAATTCACATTACAGATGCGCTTTACTGTTTCCATTGAAACTGTACTGTTTTGTGGCACATTCATATGACATCATCCAGAGGAGGGCTCGCTTCACCCACCCATCCATTCAGCAGTGGGCTCTCCGAGCCTTCATTTTACTGTCCAGACTCAGTATCATCCACTTCCACTTGCTCCTGTCCCATTAAGCATCATTACTTGTACTGTGCAGATACAGGGGGAAGCGTTCTGCGCATGCCCAATCTTCTCCTGCTCTGCTTCTTCATATATACAGGCTCATGCGAACAGCACAGTCACTGTTTGCAGAAGAGGATGCGACCACAGACCAGCAGCAAAGCAGGGATCAGGAAGAAAGGCAATTTATATAATGAAAACATTAAGGGCTCATTCAGACGGCCGTATGCTATCCGCAAAAATACGGATCAGTTTTTTTGCGGATTAGATGCTGCCACATTCGCTTCTATGGGGCCCTTTTTTCCCTTCCACAGCTCCGCAAAAACACTGAAACATGTCCTATACTTGTCAGTGAAAATCAGGACATGGCCCCATTAAAGTCTATGGGTCCGCAAAAATACGGAAAGCAATCCGTTTTTTTTGCGGACATGCTAAACTGTCCGCAAAAAAAACGGATCCGTATTTTTGAGGACAGCATACGGCCGTCTGAATGAACCCTAAGGGCTCATTCAGACGACCGTATGATATCCGTTTTTTTGCGGATTACATACTGACCCATTCACTTCTATGGGCCCCTTTTTTCCATTCCATGGCTCCGCAAAACAAATGAAACATGTCCTATACTTGTCCGTGAAAATCAGGACATAGCCCCATTGAAGTCTATGGGTCCGCAAAAAAACGGAATGCTATCCGTTTTTTTGCGGACATCCGCAAAAAAACGGATCCGTATTTTTGCGGACATCATACGGCCGTCTGAATGAGCCCTAAAGCGAATACAGTAAGGAAATATAAAATGTTATAAAATGGACAACCCCTTTAAGATATAATGAAAAACTTTCACCAAGTACAAAATACGTTAAGAACTGCCCTGTATGATATTTTTTTTCTTGGAGGAAGCAGATGGCTCATAAAAATATATGTAAATCGCATTACTCATATTGTGATACATAGAAGCACATTTGCTAATACTGTCTAACAGACACAAACTTAGTCTGAAGATAAGGCAGATTTATCAAAGTAGCTCACACTGTACGACAGATTTGATGCATCTGGCTACAAGTTAAATTGTTTCTTTACGAATGCCAACTTGGTTGACTTTAGACAACTATTTTGCACCAAAAACTGGTGCATGACAATAATACATTTTGGGCCAATTATGACACTACTTAGTCATGTCCACTTCCTAGCTGAAAAAAACAAACTGTTTAGCATGGTACACACAGTCATTCTTCTTGGTGAGAAAAAAACAAAAACATTAGTAAACCTACAGTAAAAAAAAAACAAAGACGTGGCACAACAATTTTGGTACAAAGCGTGCCAGAGGCACAACCGTAGTAAACATGGCCTGGTTCTTATATCCTTAGGCGTGAATATAACTTCAAAGCATTATCTGCTTAACATAGCTCACTGTTATAAGCACAATCACAGTATGCTGATTGGTTGGATTGTCTTCCAATCAGAAGTTTTCTCTATTAGTTAAAGGGTTTGTCGTGGATTAGAAAAACATGGCTGCTTTCTTCCAAAAACACCTCCACACCTATCCACAGGTTGTGCGTGGTATTACAGCTCCAATTGAGCCAAGCTTTGAAACCAGACAGAACCCAAGTACAGGGGTGGTGCTGTTTTTTAATCCTGGACAACCATTTTGAATCTGAGAGTCATGACCACTGCAGCTCTGAGCTCGAGGACCACAGCTGCAAGGTGTTTCAGTAGACAATGAGATTTATCGGGTTTAAAGGAAAGCTGTCTTAGTTTCCCAGAGCAATGAATCAGATTCCACCTTTCATTTTTCAGAACTGATTGGGTTGCTATGGGCAAGTATACCAGTTCTCCTTTACACCAGCTTTGATAATTTTTCCTCAATAACTTTAGTACTTGCCCAGAAAAAGGAATACACATGTTAAAAAAATAATATATTATATATACACACTACTAGGCCCTATACTATTTCTAAAATGTTGATGGGTGGATGAATGGAAATTAGACAGATAGACGGAAGGAATTCCATCTTCTCCCCTCTGTTCTGAGTGATAGCTCTAGCAAGACCTGTGGAGCTATAACTCATAGGACAGGAAAGAGGGTTGTGGAACCTTCATGTGTAATGAGCCCAGGACATTACACATGAAGTAAATGCCTCAACAGCACTTGTTATCTTGGCACTGAAGGCACTAAAAAACTTTCCCCACCAAAGCATGTTGCCTCTAACCTATCTACCTCCATCAGCAGTTCTGAGGGGTCAAAAGTCAGGTAGTGCTCAATTTGGCATTTCTGCCTAGAGAACTTTGTCCCACTACTATATGTGAGCAGGGTTAATAAAGATATATTTTTACATGTATCTGCCATATTTTCCAACCATTGGAACAGAGTTCCATAGAAGTAATGATTAAACCAGTTGATATTGATCATTGGAGGTTAGAGTAGTTGGGCAGAAATTCATTGCTCCTTTAAAGAGGACCTTTCACCATTCCTGACATGTCTGTTTTAATAGCTTCATGCATTTCCCATGTAATAATTCTAGAGCATCCATTCTTATGGCTCTGTGTAGCACCATTCCTTTATTATTCCTGCTAGAAGTTATGAAGGAATGGCTAGCAGTCTGCAGTAAGGGTACAGAGGGGAGGTAACCAGTTGGGGGTGTGTACTGAACTGATTGAATAGAGTGAGACTGTGCAGGTACACACCCACAACTGGTTATCACCCCTCTGTACCCTTACCGCAGACTGCTAGCAATTCATTCATAACTTCTAGTAGAAATATAAAGGAATGGCACAACATAGAGACATAAGAATAGATGATCCAGAATAGCTATTACACATATTAAACATAGAAGAGGATTCTTTACGGTAAGAGCAGTGAGACTATGGAACTCTCTGCCTGAGGAGGTGGTGATGGTAAGTTCACTAAAAGAGTTCAAGAGGGGCCTGGATGCATTTCTGGAGTGTAATAATATTATAGGTTATAGTTACTAGAGATGGGTCGTTGATCCAGGGAGTTATTCTGATTGCCTGATTGGAGTCGGAAGGAGTTTTTTTCCCTAAAGTGGGGAAAATTGGCTTCTACCTCACAGGGGTTTTTTGCCTTCCTCTGGATCAACTTGTAGAAAAACAGGCCGAACTGGATGGACAGATGTCTTTTTTTGGCCTTATAAACTATGTTACTATGTTACATGGGGAATGCATGAAACTATTAAAACAGGCATGTCAGGAGTGGTGAAAGGTCTTCTTTAAAAAAAAAAAAAAAAAAAAAAAAAGATTTTGAGTGAAAACATTCCATCAAATAAAAAAATAAATAGAACAGAATGAAGGCTGATAAACAAATGGACTACCAAAAGGCTGCAATGTTAATAAATAGGCCTTGATTCTTTGCAATACGTATAAAACAAAGACGGCAAAGTTTGGAACAAATCCTCTTAAGGTGACATCGTCTGTCCTTGATTAAAGTTTACACAAGCTAGCTGGGTCCATCACAGATGCAGCTGATGAGCATCTTATTTGGACGCACACAGAGAGGTGATTTCCATCCACTTTACTAATCAGCAAGTGGCTATTAGTTGCTAATGCGGCGGTGATGGCCGAGAAATGACAGCTCTAGGCTGATTAAAACCTGAGCGAAGATCTTCAACAGTGGCCCAAGGAGAGTACTGAACATCCACTGCAAGACAGAGGTGACTATGATACCAAGAAAACAAGAGCAATTACTAGAAAGCTTATCCGTGACTAGATAGCAGGCACCTCTTCGCTGATGGAACAGTAGCCGTTAAAAGGCAGCTGAAGGACTTAAGTTATTATAAAAACACACGTCCTTCCTTTTTCATGGATAATTCAGCGTCTTAATTCATTTGCAAGAAATATACAAGGAAGGATTAACTAAAGCCGGCTGAGGACAACAGCTAATACAGCATGTGGACAAGTGAATGCAAGTTTCGGAGGTTGATAAATTCGAATAACATTTTAATCTCTGCTACAATGTTCATTAGTAAGAATACTAAAATAGCAGAAAAGAAAGGTACCGCAGTCCACATGAAAATGTGAAAGTATGCAAGTAAAGTTCCAGATACGTAGAACATGGCTCATTCTCACAATAAGGGGCCGTTCAGACGGCCGTGGTATTGCGGATCCACAATACCATGGATCCCGACCAGTGTGTGTTCCGCAATTTGCTTATTGTTGTCCGCTATTGCGGACAAGAATAGGACATGTTCTATTTTTTTCTCGCGGAGCTGCAGCTCGGCAAGATCCCATGCCGGCCATTGAAGTGAACGGGGCCGCAAAATTGCGGAATAGATGCGGACCCGTTCACACGGTAGTGTGAACAGGCCCTAAAGGTACGGCCACAAAGAGCTTTTTAGACAAGGTTTTGAGGCAGATCTGCCTGCAGAATTTTTAGCTAAGGTCAGAAGTGGATTTGAAAGGAATCAGAACTATAAAGGAAGGATCTATAGCTCTCTTACCTGGTGGATCCACATCTGGATTTTGCTGAAAATCCTGCAAGCAGATCTGACTCAAAACCTCGGCCAAAAAACTTATATTAGGTTGTACCATAACAGTGAGAAATGAGGAGAAAAGGCATCAAGGAGTCCATATTCAGGTTGCAAAATCAATATATACAGGAACCAGAAATCGCTTCTGATGGTACGGAAGACTATTCTTAGGTTGTGGGGCAGATCTACCAAGACCGTTGACGCAACATACAGCAAATTTATAAAGAGCCATAAGTCCTTTAATGAATTTGGTAAATCTTCTGGAGGTATGAACAACGGACATCCAGATCCAAGACTGTTTTTACATGTAGTATTTTTAATGGCATTATTTGTGACTTTTTATGTGGCGAAAGTGGAATAAAGGCTTGGACAAATCTGCACCACTATCTTCAGCTTACATCCCTTGTAAAAAGATACTGAACACAATCTGTGGGACAGTAACGATAGCTAGGAGAAAACCTCTTCAACGATGTCGAAAAAATAAAATACAGGGGTAAATTTCCTAATTCCATTTGAGGTCTTGACAAAGAAAACATAGACAGGCACCAAATTTACCACTGCAGCTCATGCTGGATAATACATCTGATGGTGCACGGATAGACTTCATGGATGGCTTACTTTGCTGAGACTTTTGTGCTACGCTTTTGGCGCAAAATGGACCATATTAAGCCATGCCACTTTTTAATAAGCCACATACCCTTCCCGATTGGATTAGTCTTATTTTGGAATATTGGCTTCACAAAAATATGTGCCAGAAATGCACAAAACTTTGAGGCATTTTATACCACATTCAAGGTGCAATCGTAATAGTTAATGTAGGCCAGTGGGACCTCAATAGCATTTATCTCAAAATATGGAGGTTAAAATCATTGTGGCCCTTATTTTTGTTGACTGTAGATTTTACTATTTCACTCTTCAGGTGAAAGGGAGAGCTTGTAGTGAATCAACAGTGTAAGGGCTCATGCACACAAACGTGTGCTGGCCGTGCCCGTGCTGCGGGCCGCATACGGCGGGTCCGCAATAAACGGGCACCGGCCATGTGCAGCCCGCATCACGGATCGCGGACCCATTCACGTCAATGGGTCTGCGATCCGGGAGATGCGGAGCGGAGGCACGGCTCGGAACACCACGGAAGCACTACGGTGTGCTTCTGTGGTGTTTCTGGCCGTGCCTCCGCACCGCAAAAAAGTAGCGCAAGCACTACTTTTTTGCGGTGCGGACCCTCGGATGCGGATCGCGGACCCCATTCAAGTGAATGGGTCCGCGATCCGCATGCGGTGGCCTCACGGTCAGTGCCCGTGCATTGCGGACTGCAGTTTGCGGCCCGCAGCACGGGCGGCACACGTTCGTGTGCATGAGCCCTAATACCGTATTTTACCTGTTTTCCCCTTTGAAAGAGGTGACTTCTGAGGTATCTTCTGTGTCTCTCCCACATATACATTAACACGCATGAATGTTCATGGTACATCGAAGAAGGGGTGTTGGGAGTGGTAATCATCAGCAGTGTGGTCAATAGCTATCTTATTAAAGATGCTACCACACTAAGGGCTGATTATCACAACCATGATCTGTCCAGGAAACACAGTCCTTTTGTCAGCATGAAGCTCCCATGGCCTCAATTTACTGCATCATAGCATATCTCCCAACGTTTTGGATTATTAAAGATCATACATGAGGGTCACTTATGGCTCACTGTGTGAAAGATCTATTCTTCAATACATAGATCTATGAATTTCAAAAGTTTTCTCTAACACAACGTGGACAAAAATAATCTGAATATGGAAATTTCTAAAATCCCTACTGCATCAAAGAATGGAAAAATATACAAAATGAGCTCAAATATACAGAGAGGAACCAGACAAACACTTTCTGGGTGGATATTGTGAAAATAATAATGAAAATCTACACCACAGATCAAAAAGAGGGACATTTAAAGGGGTATTCCGGTAAAGTAACTTAATTTTTGAAAAACTGCATTAAGGCTGAAAGCTGTGATCCAACCAGAACCCATACCTATAGATATAACCAGAACCCATACCTATACATATAACCAGAACCCATACCTATACATATAAAAAGAGCTTCATTTTACCTTGTAATCCATTTGTCTAGCTCCTATGTGAGCCTGCAACACACTGAGTGTATCATGGCTCCTGATCTTCCCTCACAAAACTACAATCCCCAGAATCCTTAGCTTTCCTGCTGTGAGTGTTGATGTTTCCTGATTGGCTGTCTGATATACGGTCTGGCCACGCCCCCTCTCCTCAGTAATCAGCAGCACACTGATATTTAGCTACAGAATTGATAGCAACACACTGAGCATGCTCGACCTAACAAAGGCTCAGAACTACAGGTCGGTGCCATGGTAACTTATGAGGAACACAGTGGGTAGCAGAGGAAGAAAAGTACTTTTATAACTACTGAATGGTAAATATGTGAAATTTACATTATATTAGGTAATTATTGATGATGAATTAGTCTAAAACATAAGTTATATTTATGGTAACCGGAATACCCCTTTAAGGAGCAAAGAGGGACAGATGGACTTGGGTCAAAAACAGGGACTGTTCCTTCAAAAGAGGTGTTTTTTTACAGTCAGTTTATATGTGATGGCGGACCTTTTGTACTATACTCATACGATGATGTGAGTACAGAGCAAGAGATCCGCAATCAGATATCAACTGACTGCATCATAAATGATCATAGCAGCATAAATTACCAAGTTTTTGTGTGGTGTGAAAGAATTCAAAAAGATTTCTTTTTTTGCCTCCTGTGAAATTTTTCTGACCTGTAATGACAAGGTTCAGCACACAGATTTGGTCGATGCTAACAAAAACATAAAAGATGACATTTATAAAGTATTACAATAGTCTGGGGAGACGGAAAGCTAGGAGAAGAGAGCTGATAAAGTCAAATATCATGTGTATTGCTACATAACATGTGGATCATGTTTCAGTAAACCCAAGGTCTACATAGCTGATAAAGATCAACCTTGTGGAAAGCTCTAAAGGGAGCACTGTAAAATGGTCAGCTATATCAGATCACCACTAGGTGACAGTAATGTTATGAGGATTCATAAGAACCTACGACCAGAAATAAATGAATTTAGGATTTGTATGTGACGTCTTTGAATTTCAAGGGGGGGGTCAAAATTATTTTCGAAGGGTGCTACTGACAACTACCAGTCGTAAGTAAGGTACTGACAATAACTCCCTAAATAAGGCATATCCTGAAACATTCTCTTATATAAATTTATATCCTTGCTGAAAGGATGTTTAAAATAAAATAAATAATTTATTTGAAATCAATGATAAAATAACTGGGCTGCTAGCCCTAGCTATATCGAATCAGGCTCAAACAGAGGAGCGTAGTGTGCAACATTGCTTAGGAGAGCAAATACATCTGCCAACTATAAGCAGATATAGTGACCACCGGGAGTATCCACATATGCCTCACTAATAGCCAGTGCCAGTGAGGAGACCTGACTCCCTATCACTAAAATAGCTCCTCCATGTGAGCTCTATGCGTTTTGGTGTCCCTTGCTTTGGCACCTCATCAGGAACATAAATAAAAGCTTTACATATTAAACATTATGAGTGTGGTTAGCCAGATCCTCCGGAGCTACTATGGCCATACTGGTCGCGTGATGTTAAAAGCATTTACAGACGCAGCTTCTCTCCATGAGGCACTGCTTAACTGGTGGGGTTCAACTGGGAAAAGGGCCAGCAAACCGACAAGTCACCTGTAAAACGGCTAGGGCAGTGCTAAAGCCCGCCCATCAGTGCCAATGACGTCAGCAGCAACACTGCTAGGCGGAAGACTCCACCTAGTGGTGTAAAAATATAAACAAAAAAGCCCTTGCCCTGTGCAAGCCAGCACACGTCAAGGAAGAGCATCGGAGCATGAGGTGCTCCAATGCTCATGTCAAAGGGGCCAGATGGGTGAAAATGGGGCTCAGAACCTGGACAACCCTTTTTTAAACTAATGTCTTACTATAGACCAAATCTAGTGGTATGCGACAGACCTTCTCCTTTAGTATCTGGGTTAGACATCTAAAAGTAACATGCAATACAGAGGGACAAGTAGATCCAGGTGGAATGTAACATACTTTGATGCTATCCTGTCCCTAAATGACTCGGGAATGGCAGAGTTGTCATTATCCCTAATGAAAATCTACGACGTACCTTAATGCAAAATGATAGGTGTTTTGAGGTTCCTCAGTAAATAAGGTTGGCTAGATTATCTAGTACATTAAAAGGGCTGTGGGGCTATTTATTTAAAAAAAAAAAAAAAAAAAAAAAAAAGGTGCGTTATATTCACCAGTTAATCCCAGCTGTCTCTAGTTCTTCCCATCGGGTTAGGTTAAGGGCCCACTCACACGACCGTAAGCCATCTATGCCAATATTGTGGACCGCAAACACATTGACTTGAATGAGTCCACAATCCACAAGATACGGCATTAATGCACGGATCGGAAGCCCACAAAAGTATTACGAAGCGCTTCCGTGGGCTTTTGGGTCCGTGCCTCCGCACCACAAAAGATAGGACATGTCCTATCTTTTGCCGCATATTGCGGTTTGCGGACCCATTTAAAGGGGTTCTTCTGCAGTTCTTTAAAACTGATGATCTATCCTCTGGATAGATCATCAGCATCTGATCGGCGGAGGTCCGACACCCGGGACCCCTGCCGATCAGCTGTTTGAGGAGGAGCGCCGCGGCCTTCTCTGTGTTTTCCTTAGGCCCAGTGATGTCACGACTACTATCACTGGCCTGGGCGCGGCTAAGCTCCATTCAAGTGCACAGAGCTTAGCCCCACCCATGCCAGTGATACTAGTCGTGACGTCACTGGGCCTGAGGAAATCACAGAGAAGGCCGCGGCGCTCCTGCAGCTCCGCTGCCTTCTCAAACAGCTGATCGGCAGGGGTCCTGGGTGTCGGACCCCCGCCGATCAGATGCTGATGACCTATCCAGAGGAAAGATCATCACTTTTAAACAACTGCAGAACCCCTTTACGTCAATGGGTCTACATTGCAATACGGGATTCACACAGCTGGTGCCTGTGCATTGCTGACCGCAATGCATGGTCATGTGAATGAGCCCTAACTTGGCTGCAGCAATGAAGTGCCAGATGCCCTACATGATAACGCAGCCAATCACTGGCCTCTGTGACCCCTAGCTATATACTGATGAGGCCAATGATTAGCTGCAGCAGTGATGTGAGGTATACAGCACATTGCCACTGCAACCAAGTAAGCACAGTCTGAGAGGAAGAACCAGAGCTCTAGTTTTAGAAACAATGGGGAATTAACAGGTGGGTATGCCTTCTTTTTTTATTTTATCATATTTAGCGACTCTAGGCTCTTTAATAAACAACATGGATAAGCCCTTTAAGAGTATATTCTAAATCGCATGGTGACCCGGCAAAGATGGTGGATGTCCCCAACAGCCATCCATCTAAGTTAAGAGGAAAAAGAAGGCTGTACTTCCCTCTCCTGCAGCCCTGATCGCTGAGATTGGCCAGTCAGTGCAGAGCTCCGATGGGGGGTGATTTACATGGTCAGCTCTAGTCACCCCCAAGGTTAGACTGAGTTTTGTTTGGAGTCCCCTGTTAGCAATGCGATTGGCTGGTATGCTATGCCAGCCAATGTTGGCACTAAAGAGGCACAGGAAACAAGAAGAATCTCTCTGCAAGCAGCATTCTAGTTGGTCACTGTGTGCAGAGAGGTTCTCTGTGCCCCTCTGTGCTCTGTTGGCTTGCTGGAATATGTGGTGTACCTGGACTTCACAGCAATCTTTAGGGTTACTGTTAAAAGAAAAGTTCCAGATCTCTGATCCCAAGTCCCTGTACCTCTGCGCCCACTCCCCCTGTCTGCTTTTAGTGAACAGCAAAGAATACATGTATGCTTTTCTGACACGTTTTTTGTATTTTTTTTTTCTAGCCCTGCACCAGACCTATGCCATCATTGCCTCTGAAACTGATACGATAAGAATGCAATTAATTTTTTTTAAATGAATTAGGCCATCCCAATCTTAAAGAGGACCTTACACCACTCCTGACATGCCTGTTTTAATAGCTTCATGCATTCCCCATGTAATAACAATTCTGGAACATCTATTCTTATGACTCCTATGATGTGTCATTCCTTTATTATTTGCACTAGAAATTATGAATGAATTGCTATTTGCCTTCAGAGGGGAGGTAACCAGTTGGGGGGGGGGTGTCCCTGCACAGACTGACTCTATCCAATCAGTGCTGTCATGTTCAGACTGTGCAGATACACACCCCCCCAACTGGTCACCTCCCCTCTGTTCCCTTACTGAAGACAAATAGCAATTCATTCATAACTTCTAGTGCAAATAATAAAGGAAAGGCACAACACACAGACATAAGAATAGATGTTCCAGAATTGTTATTACATGGGGAATGCATGAAGCTATTAAAACAGGCATGTCAGGAGTGGTGAAAGGTCCTCTTTAAAGTAGCCATATTTTATGCACTTATATAGCGCTACTATATTCCGCAGCACTTTACAGACATTAGCATCACACTGTCCCCAATGGGGTTCACAATCTTAGTTCCTTATCAGTATGTCTTTGGAGTGTGGGAGGAAACCTGGGTACCCGGAAGAAACATACAGAAACACGCAGAGAACATATAAACCTGGGTTTGAGTCTGTCAGACTCAAACCCAGGACCACGGCACTGCATGGCAACAGTACTAACCACTGAGCCACCGTGCTGCCATAGACATTTGATGCATGTCAGTTGAATCTGTTAACTTCAATAGGATCGGTAACCATCTAACCGGAATGAGGGAGTCTAGACTCCGCAGATGCTGAGGGAAAGCAGAATCGGGCAGCTGGATTTCAATATGCCTGATCCTGCTGTTCTCAAGGAGAGATAAGACACCACCAGAGGGTGGAAATGGTTGTAAGGAATAGCTGTTGGCTGAATAATTCACAACGATTTTACGTGTATTATCATTATTATATTTTACTTTGTAGCCCTAGCATTACACTTAAAAATAAATCATAAAGTTTAAAATACATTACAGGAATACACATCGTATATTAATATTTTGCAACATGTTCTCTCTTAACTATAATTCTCCAGCCTCCATCACTCTTCATGTCTTAAAGGGGTTGTGTCACTTCTGTAAGTGGCATTTATCATGTAGAGAAAGTTAATACAAGGCACTTACTAATGTATGGTTATTATTAGAGATGAGCGAGCATGCTCGGCCGAGCATGCTCGAGTGCCATTTTTGCGTATTTGCGTAGGCATTTTAAAATGAGTTCGCAAATACGCAAAAACGGCACTCGAGCATGCTCGCTCATCTCTAGTTATTATCCATATTGCTTCCTTTGCTGGCTTGATTAATTTTTCCAACATGTTATACACTGCTTTTTCATGGTTGCAATCACCCTGTAATCCAGCAGTGGTGGTCGTGCTTGCACACTAAAAAAAAAAAAGCGGCAGACTCACTGGTGGCCGGGACCACGGGGGCACACATAAAATAGTGCTTTTTCCTATAGTGTGCAAGCACGGCCACCACTGGTGGTTGAAGTCATTATATTAAAATATAAAAGAAAATAAGCATTTTTATAATATTTGGTGAGTTTTCCCTAGATAAAAATTTACCAGTTTACATTTGGTGCCAAGGAAATGCCCCACTGATGCAGCAGGAAAAAAAGGAAAAAATATTTAGCTGAAGTATAAAACAAAAAGAAATATTCACCTTTCGAATATTCCTGTCATGGTGGTGCTCCGGACCTGCCATCATCCCACTATCGGGGGCTAACGTGGGTGCTGCATCACTTACTCTTCTAATATTGCCTGGCGGTCATTTCCTGCCAGCCCTCATCTAACAGTATTGGTCGTCAAAGTCCTCGTTTCCTGTTGGAGGGTACAGCCTGCTCTCGGCTGCTAGGCCTGTCTCTCTCCCCCATAGGACGCTCGCCTCCCAGATCTTAATGGGCCAGCTCACCTGTTCTGCATTTTCACTAGCCATTCATCTGTGGGTGTTTAAAGGGGTTATCCGACCATATGCCCAGGCCCCTTACACATAATGTACTTACCTCGCTGCCCGGCACCTATGCCACTTCTGAAACCCACACGGCCACCTCTGCATCTCCACGACGCGCGGATGAAAACATTTGGCGTGGAGGGTGGTCACAGCCAATAGCAGGCCGCGACGGGAATGAGCCTCCCTAGCGTCATCTGCTATGCTAGAGAGGCCCGTCACCGTCATATGAGGGGGGCATTTCAGGGGTCCCCCTTTAAGGCACCTTTCCTTAGAGAAAGGTGCAGGAGCAATACCAGGGAAAGTGTGCTAATCTGACTGTTTGCCCGTGTACCGAACCTCTGCTGGTATGACCCTTTGCTGCCTGTCTTGATCTTAGCCTGCCTTCCGTATTGATCCATTGCTGCCTGCCCTAGTCTCTCCAGAGACTAGTGGCCTGACTAAAAATATTGCCTTACCCTTTGATGCTTCATACTTATGTCTCTGACCCCATTGGGTCAGTTGCCAACTACATTGGGACTATCCAAAGAAGTAGCAGCCTGGTAGCTCCCTTGCAGCAAAGACAAGATCCCTGTATAGGGGATTATGAGTGAAAATCAGGGAACTGCTAGGATAACGGTCTTAGGGATAGCCCATAGTGAAACAGGTTAGTTGGCACAGTGGTTCCACAACCTCTGCCCATTACATTACAATTGCATTCCAAAAGGAGAGTTTTTACTGTGGGCATTCAGGCATATGAAGGCTTTGGTCCTGTTAAGGGGTTAAAACACTGGGAAACAAGCAGATACAATGGTTTAATCTGATTTTACATGTGTGAATAACTTTAACTTGTTTTCAAAGCAATTTTTCCATGGGTAGAGGATCACTGAGTGATTCTGGTTGTATGAAATCTTTATGAGACATACATAGCCTACCCAACACATCAAAGCACGGATGATTACACCCAAACAATTACAACATTGTCAATTAAAATAATTGCCTTTCTATTCAGAAGACATTGTGTAATTTCAAAGCAACCACGGTTTTCCAATAGTCCTATAAATGCTTTATGAGAACGAGATATGAAACGCGATAATGGCTCCTACTGAAGGGAATATGAATATAGCAGGACATTCCAATATCCATTAAAATGTTTTCTGTGTAAATGTTCATTTTCTTTGTTGATAATTAGGGAATGGCAGCAACACGGAAAACAGAAGATTATTACAACATATCTCAGCTACACTATTGGTTCACCGAATATTGCAGTTTCTACTGACCACTGCCATTCAGTTGAAGATAAAGTGGTGTAGCTACCATGGAGGCAGGCAATTCAACTGCTATGGGACACAGGAGTAGGGAAGGCCTGGAATTCAACTGCTTCTCCTGTTGTGGACATTGATTCACTGCATTTTCCAGCAGCCACCACTAGGGGGAAGTTCTATAAGAGAGCTTACAGTCTCCATTAAGTTCAATGGAAGATGTATACATTCTATGCACTGCGCTGCCCCTAGTACTGGCTGCACTATTTGAAGGGAAGCAAGGCTTTAGAGCTGTATTGGGGTTGATTTATCAATGTATTTATGCTAGTTGTCTTGTGTAAATACATTGAGAAATACGGAGCTCAGAACAGGGGTGCTCCAGCAATGAGGCCAGTGAGGTGATCAGGCATGCACCAGGTAAGGCAAGAGGTGGGCAGCAGAAGGGCCATGGGCAATGAGCACTTTCATTGTGGCAAAGGGGTTAGGTTAAAAAATTGGCATGGGGGATGGCATATTTTCAGTTTTTGCCTCACGCAGCAGTAAGGCTAGGTGCAGCCCTGGCTCAGAAAGGGCGCCATATTTTGAAGCACCGCTTTCATTTTTCAACATTGAAGTGGGGTACAGCAGGTGAGGTGGAGCACAATGATTTTCATTACAATTTTTTATATACTAAACAATTCTTCCACTCAAACTAAATCGGAAATTCATGTGGGGAGTTGCGCTTTGCTTTCCACATTGCCTGGGTTGGTTTGATGTACATATTCTGAGAAATGAATGAGGTAAGGGGGGCCATATTAAGTTTTCAAATAGGGGCCTATAAGATCTGTGTATATAGCTCAAGTAGGGGTATTCTAGCCGTTAAAATAGATCTCCAATTGAATAGACAACCCTCAGCATTCATATAGGATGACAACAATAATCCACCCAACCCCAAGAATAAGCTTATCAACAATGGATGTTTCTAGCCTCTTTTTTACATTTCTCCCTACATCTTTTAGAATCTTTCTCCTGCCGTAAATAAGATTATAATGAGTATCTACTACCATATAGTCAGGGCTGTCATACTTCCATGCCCACATTGTAAGAAAAAGTATTTAAAGGGTGCTTTCTGGTATTTAGATAATGATGACCCATCAATATTAGATATCTGACACCTGGTACCCCCACGATCAGTTTCGACCACTGCGTAGCTTCCAGCACCATTGTACTGTGGATCAGCTTCACATTCACTTAAACGAGAGCTGAGCTGCAGTACCCCAGCATGGCCATTACATAAAGGGGGGATTTATCATGAGGGGAACATTTGAAGTCAGTTTTGCTTGAGTCTGTGCTGTGTACTGTATTTTTCGCTTTATAAAAAAAAAAGCGAATACAAGTGAGCGCCTCCATTATGGCGCTGCGCAGGACAGGTAAGAGAGGTTTTTATTTTATTGTTATGGGGCTGGGTGGGCTGATCTGAGGTCTGATGGGGGCACACTGGGCTGATCTGAGGTCTGATGGGGGCACACTGGGCTGATCTGAGGTCTGATGGGGGCACGCTGGGCTGATCTGAGGTCTGATGGGGGCACCACTGGGCTGATCTGAGGTCTGATGGGGGCACACTGGGCTGATCTGAGGTCTGATGGGGGCATACTGGGCTGATCTGAGGTCTGATGGGGGCACACTGGGCTGATCTGAGGTCTGATGGGGGCACACTGGGCTGATCTGAGGTCTGATGGGGGCACACTGGGCTGGTCTGAGGTCTGATGGGGGTACATTCTGCTGATCTGAGGTCTGATGGGGACACACTGGGCTGATCTGAGATCTGATGGGGGCACACTGGGCTGATCTGAGGTCTGATGGGGACACACTGGGCTGATCTGAGGTCTGATGGGGGCACACTGGGCTGATCTGAGGTCTGATGGGGGCACACTGGGCTGATCTGAGGTCTGATGGGGGCACACTGGGCTGATCTGAGGTCTGATGGGGGCACACTGGGCTGATCTGAGGTCTGATGGGGGCACACTGGGCTGATCTGAGGTCTGATGGGGACACACTGGGCTGATCTGAGGTCTGATGGGGGCACACTGGGCTGATCTGAGGTCTGATGGGGGCACACTGGGCTGATCTGAGGTCCGATGGGGGCACACTGGGCTGTTCTGAGGTCCGATGGGGCCACAATGGGCTGATCTGAGGTCTGATGGGGCCACAATGGGCTGATCTGAGGTCCGATGGGGCCACAATGGGCTGATCTGAGGTCTGATGGGGGCACAGTAGGCTGATCTGAGGTCTGATGGGGGCACAGTAGGCTAATCTGAGGTCTGATGGGGCCATAATGGGCTGATCTGAGGTCTGATGGGGGCACACTGGGCTGATCTGAGGTCTGATGGGGGCATACTGGGCTGTTCTGAGGTCTGATGGGGGCACACTGGGCTGATCTGAGGTCTGATGGGGGCACACTGGGCTGATCTGAGGTCTGATGGGGGCACACTGGGCTGGTCTGAGGTCTGATGGGGGTACATTCTGCTGATCTGAGGTCTGATGGGGACACACTGGGCTGATCTGAAGTTTTACAGTTTTAAAAGGCATGAATAAACAGTTTGAAACCTGTAGAGTACTGAAAGAGTATTGGACGGGGCCCAATGCACAAATTTCAGCAGGGGAACACATCAGTTTATTGTAACAGACAAAATGAAGTATACCGCTATATACTATACGAGTGCTGCATGTGCCAGTACTGTACTAATGGGGAGATGTCTGTTCTATGACCAGAAAGTGCCCCATGCAGCTTTATTATAGAAAATATTTTTGATGGATTTCATGAAGCCTTGATGTACATTTGTTTTCTCCAAAAATAGCTCTACGTCCAGTTCTATAAATCAAACTCGAAAACACTCACTAAGTTCTTTGACAATGTTCAAATAGTGTGCCAGTCGGAGCATGTAGCAGTGGAGGCTTTACCGTAATCATGTAATTATGTCATTCATTTGACTTAAAGGGGTATTCCCATCTCACAAATGTAGTTTGTATAGTTAGATATAGCCATACCAATATTATTACTAATAGAATGTATTTATATAAAATGTACCGTTTAGAAGATTTTCCTATTTGTATAGGCATTGTCCCACACACATCAGTCAGGCTGTTGCCCCTAGTTACGACCACCACAGCCATGTAGTAGTGGTGGCCGGCTTGCTCCTTTTCAAATCCGCTCTGAGGTAACTGCTGCATTGTGAACGCACATTACATGAGCATGCACAGACACATCTTAGGGTACTTTCACATCTGCGTTTTGGACGCTACCAGTCCAAAACACAATGGTCAGGATCCGTCCAAAACGCAGACTTTAGAAACGGATCCTGCTCCATAGAGATGAATTGATTTTGGAACAGGATCCATTTCTCTGCAATTTGGAATCACAGACAAAAATGCTACAACCCTAATATGTGTCTCTGCATGCTCATGTAATGTGCGTTCACAATACAGCAGTTACCTCAGAGCGGGTTTGAACAGGAGCAAGCCGGCCACCGATACTACATGGCCACGGTGGCCCCCGTAGCCTAGATTGCCAACCACTGCCTTCGACATTGAAACTAGTGTCACTGGCTAGGGCAAGATAAAAATCCCCAGGGCTGTCTCTTGTAACAGAAGCCTGTGTATCAGGCAAAATATATGTAAACAGAAATATTCTTGCAAAAAAAATTAAAAGAGAGAGGCTCACACTGTCAGAATGGAAAAAATAGGTGCAGTAACCGCTGGGTCATCCAACCCCAGAATAAACTAGTGGATTATTGAGAGAAAAATGGGTACGCACACTATTCTGGAAAAATCTGTAGGATTACAATTTATTTATAGGAAGAATAACATACAATAAAAACATACTGATAAAATAAAATAAAAATACCTAATAGGAATAATGTTCACATACAAAACGTAAGGTGATGCAGGGAAAAAAACACATAAGCATAAGTGTTTTTTTCCCTGCATCACATTACGTTTTGTATGTGAACATTATTCCTATTAGGTATTTTTATTTTATCAGTATGTTTTTATTGTATGTTATTCTTCCTATAAATAAATTGTAATCCTACAGATTTTTCCAGAATAGTGTGCGTACCCATTTTTCTCTCAATATATGTAAACAGAATGTAAAGAAAAATACACAAAAAGAGATACAATTTAAGTGTTGTAAAAAAAAAAAAGGAAAATAATAATAATAAAAAAAGTCACAAAACATTGACTATAAATATGTCCAGCTATTGCAGGTCCCCTCAAAATTAGAAAAATAATTACAACCCTCATTGCAAAAAGGTTGGGACGCTGTGTAAAATGTAACTAAAAACAGAATTTATTGATTTGCAAACCTCATAGACTCATATTTTATTCACAAAAAATCTTAGAACACATATCAGATGAAAACAAAATTAACTCACTTGCCTTAACTCAATGGAAGCCACGCTTCTCAAAAAAGTTGGAACTGGGGAACAAACGGCAGGGAAAGTAAGCAGTACTAATTTACAAAAAAAAAAAAAAATAGCCGGAAAAGCAATTTGCTACAAAGTTACGTGACTGGGTATAAAAAGGGAGTGTTAGAGAGGCAGAGTCTCTAAGAAGCAAATATAGGCAGAGGCTCCCCAATCTGCAAAAACTGTGCTTAAAATTTGTGGTACTGGAAAAATCCACATGCTCAAGGGACAAGACTGACAGTCAATACTGGATGCTCAAGATCTAAGAGACCTCAGGTGGCTCTGCATTAAAGAGGCCCTTTCACCACTCCTGACATGTCTGTTTTAATGGCTTCATGCATTCCCCATGTAATAACAATTCTGGAACATCTATTCTTATAGCTCTATGATGTGTCATTCCTTTATTATTTCTACTAGAAGTTATGAATGAATTGCTAGCAGTCTGCAGTAAGGGTACAGAGGGGTGGTAACCAGTTGGGGGTGCTGCCATTTTCAGTCTGTGTAGGGACACCCTCCCATACTGGTCACCTCCCCTCTGTTCCCTTACTGCAGACTGCTAGTAATTCATTCATAACTTCTAGTGCAAATAATAAAGGAATGACACAACATAGAGACATAAGAATAGATGTTCCAGAACTGTTATTACATGGGGAATGCATGAAGCTATTAAAACAGGCATGTCAGGAGTGGTGACAGGTCCTCTTTAAAGACAGGAATGATTCTGTACTGGAAATCACTGCATAGGCTCAGGAGCACTTCCTGAAATCACGGTTTGTGAACACTGTTCACCATGCAATTCTCTAATGCAAGTTACAATGGTATCATGCAAAGTAGAAGCCATATTTGAAGAAAATCTGGGCCAAAGCTCATTTAAAATGGACTGAGGCAAAACGGAAAACTTTTCTGTCATCATGTTTTTCACCTACATTTAACATATACATTGGGGAAAAAAAGATACAAGAGTATAGAACACTAAGCTTTTCCATCCTGCAAAAAAAAAAAAAAATGGACTTGTTAACGTACATGTTTTTTATGATGAAACGGATGTGACGGATGCCACTGTATGAATTTTTTTGTACAAGTTAAACGTAATACAATAACATGATGTGAAAGCTGTCTAAGACATAAAATGAACGTTCTTTTTTAATGTATTATAAATCAGAGTTAAGAGAGAATAAGGCTACTTATTACAGAGTCTGGCTTTCTCCCAGTCTCCACCAAGTATCCCTGGCCTATAACTACAATTAATATGAGAAATATATCCTACTGTCTCCATAGAGAATTGAAATTCAAACCATTCAACAGTAGCTGCACAAAGTTAACAAGATACAAGAGTACATCAATGACAGACACAGCATGGTATCTCTTGCTTGAGCTTCAAGAAAAAAAAATATCAATTTAACTCCTTGTTATTTTTCCCATGGCAGTTCTCCAAATTCTTAAGAATTAATTTTAAATATCCCAACGAGACATCTAGAGGAAAAGCGGCCAAATGGTGCTTTCTATAATACTTGAATGAGCATTATTTAGAATGCAAACAGTGCTCATTCTACTGGGATAACACTCACAGACAAGTACCGTGAGTACTTCACAGGTTTCATGTTTTTAACCCCTTGCTACAAATGGATCCATGTTTGAAGTGTGTTCCCACAAACGGACGTTCAAGTCTGTCTACTGGATGGTACAGGGGCAGTGCCTGTGCCATTCACAGGAGGAGTCCCCACTGTAACAGGTGAGATTAGAGAGAACTCTGATGCTGGCTGCTAAGTGTTGCGCCTAAGGGATTGGACAAGGAAACTGACATTCCCATCAGACCCCTAGTGACATTACTGCGAGGTGACTAACAACAGTCCCCATGGCTGCAAACTTCGTACCACTATTAGGTTCTGATAAACCCAGATGAGATCCCACGCATGCGCAGTTCACTGCCAGGCCTGGCGCCAGCTATCCCTAGCAGAATGTCGTTAGCTGGCGCATGCGCACTGCTGGGAGCGAGGCCGATGCCCACAGTGATCAGAAGAGTGCGCGTGCCCGGGCCCGGCAGTGAACTGCACAAGCACGGCGTCTTCAGGGATTACAGGGCAGACCAGATCAGGGGTTAGGGAGAAGAGCGGCCTGTGCACTTACTGGCTGAACAACGCCCCTGAGCACTTGCAAGCCCTCATTTGCATATCAATAAAACCACGTTTTTGCTGTTCATGAAAAACAGAAGAAAAGAACAAAGGTACCATTTAAATTATGTTTATTTGTGCTACAGTGTTATGTAAGCAGCGCAGAAGGTGACATATTGGTGACAGACTCCCTTTAAAGAAAAACTCCCGACAAAAATTTTATTCCATGTCCTGCTAGAAATGTACATGATGTAATCTGTAGTGAATGTCATTTTCCTACCAGTGTCTGAATTTTTGACTTCTATCGTCCTGAAGTTTCTTATCTGTGTCATGTGACCAGCAATTAGACCCACCAACTCACACAGAGACTTATGTGTGGACAGGAAGTCTAATTCTCTATTTATTCCTATGAGACTGAAAGTGAGGCTCCCATAGGAATGAATAGAGCAGTTACTGGCTTTCTGTCCTGGGTCAGTTGGAGGTCAGGGAGTTGGTCACATGACCCAGCTACAATATGAAGAGAGGTTTTTACTGACAGAAACAGTCACTGATAAGAAAATGACAATCACTACAGATTATATCATGCACCTTTCTAACAGGTCAGAGAATAAAAACTTTTGCGGGAGTTCTTTAAGGATATCTGCAAACTAAAGGGAGGAACAAATGAAGACTTGTAATAAAGTTTCTGTGCAACTGTAGTAAATCTCTGTATAAATATACTAAATATCAATGTTCCAAATACAGAATGGGCATGATGAGAAAGGAATGGAAGAAACTTCCATTAGACTGAATGACGGTATAAATGCAGGAGGACACAAAGCTTTCAGCATGGCATAAACAAGGCGAAGGTGACCGTTCAGTCTGGATAAATCATATTTCTAATGATTTTATGGAAGAGAGTAAACTGCATGTAGCATATGGGCTTGCCATTCTGCCCCACTCAAATGATCCCACGTGAAATGTCATGTGTCTCTTGACAAAAATCACATTCTGGATGCATGGCACTGCCAAAATGAACATGTGGTCAAAGCATATGATGATCCTAACCTAGTCTTTGATTGCTTTATACAATTACAGCAAATGCTGATTGTCTTATATAAGATGGAAATATAAGAATGTTTTATCTACAACATAAAGCAACAACATCGGGCTAGCCACACTTACCCATGGATTCATTAGAAAATTCTATATTTTTCAAACTTTTATGCAGAAAATAAAAAGAAAATTACCAAACAAAACATCAGCCATCACCAAATCTCAGCTACCCAGATTATTGCAAGAATGAAAGATGAGCACTGGTTATAGGAAAAAAAATATACCACAAGATACAGCCACATAGGACGAATTATCCACAGCTGATTCTGCCGCACAGCAAAGCTCTATGCGTTGCATGTAAATTTTGCTGCAGATCTATCATGGATTTCACCCTATGCATTGCAAAAGGTTGACATTTGCAGGCCAATTTCCTCTGCAGATTTTTTTCCTGGACAGAGCAGATGGAGGAGTCTGGTGCATGCACAGATACAGGGGAATCTGCTGCCTTGTTCTCAGCATGCGCAGGATTAGTCCATTTCCTGTTCAGTGTGTGCACATAATACAAGACGCCCAGGAGCAGCCAGAGGAAGTGGTAGCCGCCATCTTTGAGGCCATGGACGGAGAGGGAGACAGGCAAGTAGGTTTGTCTAACAGACACCAGACCAGCTGGGGCCTCCATTAGGTCAGCTGGGGACAGTATACAATCAGGTATGCTTGTGTGGTGCATACAGTACAAATTACATTAGAAACCTGCTAACCCTTTTAAATCATAGTCCATTACATAGTACACAAATCATCTTTGCTGCTGTTACACACGTTTGCTCTCTCCTGTAAGGGCCAGTTCATACAGAGTTTTTTGGCGTTGATTTTGGAGCGTTTTAGCCTCAAAATTAGCTCCAATAAACGTCTCAAAACAGCCTCCCACTCATTTCAAAGAAAAACAGCACTTGCTTTTTTTTCCATGTATCTTTGGGTGGAATCCACGCTGAATCTCCCATTGAAATGAATGGCAAGCATTAAAGGGGTTGTCTGGGTTCAGAGCTGAATCCTTTTAAAGACATTTCCATGTTAGTCCATGCATTTTTTGCAAGTTTTTTGGCCAAGATCCGCACCAAAAACCTTGAACTAAAAGTGCTGTTTTGTATTGAACTTGGTTAAAAAATTACATTAAAAAACCACACAAAAAAAAAAAAGCCTGAATTTTTTTAGGCGGATTTTCAAAATTCATCGTGTAAACATACTCTTAGAACAGTGGGTAAAATTATTAATAGAAATGAGCCACAATTCTGGTGCAAAGGCTGTGTAGCACTATTATTATGTGTCACAGACAGGGGTGAAAGAAGGGGGAGGCGGAGGGAGCATAACTTTAGATGTGCCAAAATTGCGTCAAAATTCAGGTACACAATTCTGGAACACAGCAAGGCAACTTTCACATCTTCGTTTTTTGATGGATCCGTCATGGATCAGCAAAAACGCTTCCATCATAATAATAATATAACCGTCTGCATCTGTTATGAATGGATCCGGTTGTATTATCTCTAAAATGGCCATGACAGATCCATCACTAAAAACATTGTAAGGAAGACCGGCACTCATGTTCTTTTAGATATGCTGTGATTTATTTTCACACGATAGTGACGCGTTTCGGCACAACAGTGCCTTCATCAGACTGTATACAGCATATACACAAAACACCTGAGTCACAGAATATGGCTAAAAATAGACACCTTTATTAATTCATAAACAGACAAATATAAATATGGTTAAAAATAGAGATGATATACATCACATGAAAAGTGCTGGTGACTCCTGGGAGGTATAACAACAACATATATCATATGGAGGGTAATCATAAATCTGTAATAGAGGCAGCCCAGCTATACAATTGTAGCAGGAAGCCAGTTAAACACATGGCCATCAGTAAGGCACATGTAGCATAAAAGTAGATAAAACCCCCTACAGACAAATTACACATAACATACCTATGTAAAGGCAAACACCAGGAGAACCGCACAACCCCGACGTACACTTCGGCAGGACCTTTCTCTAGGGGTTTTTTTGAGGTTTGGCTTTTGTGAGGGGGATATTGATTTGGTAGCCTGTTTTTCTAATGTATACTGTATACAGTCTGATGAAGGCACTGTTGTGCCGAAACGTGTCACCATAGCGTGACAATAAATCACAGCATATCTAAAAGTACGTGAGTGCCGATCTTCCATTCATCTCTAAGTACGTGGGACGCCGATCCTGAGACACGTGCACCACGCCATCCATACCGCTGTACCGATCGATATCTTCACATAAAATTATTGTAAGTCAATGGGGGACGGATCAGTTTTCTTTTCTGCCCACATCCCATGCCTGCTTGCAGAGTTTATCTGTTATCTGCAAACAGAACGGAATGCATTCTGGTGAACTCTCTTCCGTTCAGTTTTCCCCCCATTGACAATGAATGGGGACAAAACAGAAGCGTTTTCCTCCAGTATTGAGATCCTATGACGGATCTCAATACCAGAAAGAAAAACACTGATGTCAAGTAGCCTCAGACACCTAGTTGTTGGTAAAAAAAAAACTTAAAGGGGTCGTCCTTTGTATGTTTCTAACTAGGCAAATGTAATGTTTTTTCAATGCACTTACTTTATCTGTAGTTGCTGGTTTCTCAGATTTCACTGAGGGTCACATGACCTGTGATGTCAGCTTCTCTCCCTGTTCTGTTGATGTTTCGTGCACAAGCCTCATAGATCAGATCAGAGTCTGTACACGAGACGTCACTGTGCCGGCCACACACCCCTGCACTGCGGGCTGCTGCTTTCTGCTCTCTCCCTGGATTCTTTCAGATAAAACTTTAAGCCCTTCTGTAGCACACATTCAGTGCTCAAGGCTTTGGTGAGCAGCTGCATGCAATGAACAGACACAGGATCTGCCCTCCTCATCCTGAAGACACAGAGCTGACACTGGAGGATATCTGCAGAGTACTGCACAAGAAAGGTAGGGGGAAGTTCCTGTGTGTATCAGCAGTGTCATTATACAGCTGGGACTTGTAGTCATACACATACAACATGCTGCTGAGTATCCTAGCAGACATGTCACTCAGGGCAGCACCTGTATTCACTCCCTTTGCAGAGCAGGGGAAGGGGAAGAGATTGTTGTTATTGTATGGAAACAAAGGCCAGAAGAGAACCAGGAAACAGAGGAAATATAGATTTTTTTTTGCCTAAAACTTGCTTAACTTGGTTATATATTGCTGCCCATCAGATTTACAGTGATATATATTTTTTTCATAACTCAGACAACCCCTTTAAGACATATTAGTTTAAAGGCATGATAGATTTATCATCCACCATCAACCACTGTGACTCTGGTGTACAGAGCTTCATAAGAGGAAAAAAAATAACATCTGAATTCCTGCATTATTCATTCTGTATGATCATCAGTTCTGCAGATTACTGTACAGTCTGTGTCTAAATCAGCCTAGGAAATTTCTCCCCCTCAGGCTGTGGTCTAAATGAAATCTAACCAACAAAATCAAGAAACAAATTATTTTCTTACACGTCCAAACCCTCTGCTGTCAAGTGCCTGACCCCTGTTTGATAATCTTATTTCCTGAGAATCAAAAAGCTGGAAATATAAGCTTCCCAGAGTGTTAATTGCAGCCCTGCTCCGTTGCTAATCAAAAAATTGGATGTTTTGCATGAAAATACTCTAATTAATTCTCAGTCATAAAGCTCCCCGGTTTTAATAACTCCTCCTTGATTGGATGGTCTTTGTAGAGAGACGGTGGCTAATCCAACACGTAGGGGAAAAAACACACGGAAAAGAAATAAGTGGCCTTACAAAGCCTGGAAAAGGTGATTGCATTAATAGCTACTGTAGGCAAGATACTGACAAACCAGTGTTCTGAGAGGATGAAAAAGAGGTAGCACTTCTTCAAGGATTTCACAAAGAAAACTGGCTCCAGGTCTCCTAACGAGACAAAACCAGTTATCAAACAGAAGAAGAAACTAATAAAAGGACATTGTGGGCACAATAAAGTGCTGATACCAGACTTCACAGATTGGCACTGTTCTTTCAGTAAACTTTTCATATGTCATAGGGTTATATAAAAAAGTTTATCTCTAGAATGAGGGGTGAGAAGTGCTTGCATAGGACGCTCTCTCTCCTCACTGCAGGAGACTTTTCATTTAGTCCATCTCGTTTCCTGTCCTGCAGCGAGAAGGGAAAATGCACTAAGCGGGTGCTTTTCTCCCATTGGTCTAGAGATCAGTGGGGGTCTCAGCACTCAGACACCCATCATAACATATCAAACGTTTACTGAAAGTACAGTGCCACTTCAAGTTACTACTATGCTGGCACTAGTACTTTACACTGCGCTCACCAGATGGTTAATAGGTGGACCTAATCATAATCCTCAATGCCTGAAACAATCCAAGGGCATCATTTGGGAGACTAGCTCTTGAAACCTGAGTATTCACTTGGCACTTGAAAACATCAGTTCATCTATAGATCATAAGGGTAGGTTTAAAAGATCTGGCCTGAATCATAAGTAAAAAAAAAAAATAATAATATGGTTTTATGTTTCTGTGACGGGGACTCCTGATTTGCAGAGATTATAAAGAAGCATCACCTCATGTTTTATGGAAATAATATTAAAATAATATATGTATTGCTGGTATTTGAAGGCACTACCTACCACCTTCCACAATATTCTTGTAAGTGGTCATCAACGGCTTATCACAAGGTCTGGTATAAAGACGCTATTCTTGGATGTGGTGCTTTTATATACTGAGCAGGGAGGAAAGGTGTAGCTATGCTTGGATATGCTACTCAGCTTCAGTTAACTCAACACAGGTAGATGAAACCAGTACCTTGAAGTTCCCCGCTTTTGCTGTACAATTCTCTCCTTTGTTCTCTTAAATAGGCACTCATACTTATTGCGTGTGATGACGACTCAAACCTTATACAAAGAAACAAGAAGAGAAAGTTGAAAATACAAAGTTATGTTCAACCAGTCATACACATTTACTCTGCACTCAAAGGAGTATTTCTCTAGTCAGGATAGAGGATAATAATGACCTCCACCAATCATGAGAATGGAGGACCTAAAACATGGAGGCGCCCCCCCCCCCCCCCCCCCCCCCCAAGATGAAAAGAGCAGCAGGTCAAGTATGTAGCCGCTCCATTACGAACACAGTGATATTTCTGGCAGGTCCCTCAGAGATGAATGAAGCTGCAGAGGGCATTCTCAACATGCCGATCTATTCGCTTCAGGGGGTTCTGCAGGATATGGGCTACTGTTCTTGAGATCGGTGGAGGTCTAAAAGTAGGAACCCCTACTGATCTAATATTTATCCCTTTTCCAAAGGTTAATTCAGATTACTGGAAAACACCTTTAATAACTGAAGTGGAATACTGCACACTGCAAATTGAAACGCGACACAAATGGCATTTATCAAGTAGAGAAAGTTACTACAAGGCACTTACTAATGTATTGTTATTATCCATATTGCTTCCTTGATTCATTTTCCACCATCACACTATACACTGCTCGTTTACATTGTTATGACCACCCTGGAATCCAGCAGCAGGGGCCATGCAATATAGGAAAAAGTACAGCTTCTCTGGTGGCCAGGACCACAGGAGCGCACATACGCCATCGCTCTCTCTTAGCATGGCCACCGATGCTGGATTGAAGGGTGGTCGTAACCATGGAAATGAAAAGCATATAATGTGATGGAAAAATGTTTCCAGCCAGCAAAGAAACCAATATGGACAATCACAATACATTAGTAAGTGTCTTGGATTAACTTTCTCTACCTGATAAATGTCACTTGCTGAAGTGAGACAACCGCTTTAACTCTTTTACAAGATGGCAACTTTAGCTCTTAGCAGCTATTACATCACTAAATAATAGCCCCTCAATAAGAATGCATCCTGGAAAAGGCCAAAGTAGCAATGTCCCCTGCATAGTGCCAACTGGGGGATTTATAATAGTAAGTCCCCTAGAAGCGAAAAAATGATTCTGGGAGTTGTAGTTTCAGAAAAGCTGGAGTGCTGGAGGTTGCTGATCCCTGCTCTAGGAGCAACGGAGGAGTTGCCATTTGACCTAGAGGCTCAGCTTTCCCTGCAACGTCCATGTCTTCTCCAGTTGGATTGACAAGACCAGGAATTGTAAACGTCATCACACTTGGCCCTGTTAATCAAAGAGGAAAGGGCTCAGCAGCTGCAGAGAAAGTGTAACGCAACGCCCCAGATGCTCCTAGAGGCTCATTTGCATATAGTAAAACATCGTTTTTCTCAGCAATGTGGACACATATGAACATGGGACCAACACAGATGTCTTCAGCTGCCAAGTGCACATATAACAGGTCAGACAGTTTCATAGCTACAAATATGCTGACAGATGTACTTTAAAGAAGAACTCCCGCAAAAATTTTTATTCTCTGACCTGTTAGAAAGGTGCATGATATAATCGGTAGTGAATGTAATTTTCTTATCAGAGGCTGAAATTGAGAGTTTCCACTCTCTTCTTATTGTAGCTGGGTCATGTGACCAACTCCCTGACCTCCAACTGACCCCAGACAGCAAGCCAGTCACTTCTCTATTCATTCCTATGAGACTGAAAGTGAGGCTCCCATAGGAATGCATAGAAAATTAGACTTCCTGTCCACACATAAGGTGCTGTGTGAGTTGGTGGGTCTAATTCCTAGTCACATGACACAGATAAGAAACTTCAGGATAATATAACTCAAAAATTCAGCTACTGGTAAGAAAAAGCAACAAAGCAAAAATCGCCCATTTTTAATTTTTTTTCTGTTCGCCTTTCACGATATGGGATAAAAACTTTTACATTTTACTAGCACAAGCTAATGATCTTTATTTTTTATTGTTTATTTTTAAAAGGTGAAAGGGGGTGAGAATTCAATTTGTACACAGTTTATCTTTGTATTTTTTCATATTTTTTTCACTGTAAACTTTTTTTTTCAATGTTATTTTTAGACTCTGTAGGACTAAATTTTGCTAATTTTGGGCTAAAAATAATTTTTCAATTGGTCTTTACTAAAAAGATTGAGCTATCCTGTTACAAGGGGTTAACTGTTTGTCTAGCTGTGTAAATCATACTTTCATTTTCTCTTTGTGCTGTCATCTAATTACCCTTATCTGTAAATTACTAAAAGGTCGTAAACACTTATATAAGCCACATCATTAAGATAAAAATTGAGCTATAATGAGTGTTCAGAGAACAGAGATACGTAGCCCGTCAGGTGAGCTGAATGACAGAACAGAGTGAAAATTTGGATCCTGTTACTCAAGGCTGCACAAAGACAGTGGTTCAACATTTTTAAAAAAATATATATTTTTAGCTCAAAAGGAATACAATGTGATAAGAAAATTGCCAAATCCATGTGCAGATCTCAGGATGGAGTAATTAAACAGAAATCAAAAACCATTACATACTTAAAAAGAGTGTTTTTAGGTCTTTGAGGCTTCTTCTTTGCAAAGAAAGCTGCAAATTCACGTCCAGTGCTGGCATAGCTTAGCTGGGCAGATGGTTCAGAAGAAGTCTTGGTGTTCTTCATATCCAGATACTCAGTCAGAAGTATCTACAAGAAACGCAATAGTTTACAAACTGTACAACAAAACTGACAATTATAAATGCTCTTTTCAAAGATTTCAACAGTAAAAATAGAGGCATGGAAAACATATAAAACATTTTTCACACATTTCTGTTAGTAACCATGGCTAACAACCTACGGCCTAAGAGTCGGAATCAGCTTTCAAATTTAAGTAAAATGCAGCAATCCCTTAATAGGGACTTCGGGATTCATGGGCAAGTTACTGAAATGAAGCATATAGCAGTCAAGATGCAAAGCAGCAGTACAAAGAGTGGAGGGAGATGGTTGGTTTACAGCAAGAAGGTGAAAACCTGGAAAGAACAGGTTATGGAAGAAGACCGAGTCGTTAGAAGAATTCTTGATTAGGTTTAGTTTATTTTTTAAGAGTGACCTTACATGTACCATGTCTCTACTTGATTTTAATGCAGCCTACACCAGTAGACTGATACCAAGAACAGCTTCCTATAGGAACTTGGGTTATTGTCAGTTGGGTTTTGGAAACAGTAGGACCAGTAATGGAATCTAGTCACACTCTTCAAAAGTATCTGGAACCTAGGTTATGCCTACCACACAGGCATGAACTGAAATGGTTGTGGCCAGGCACACAGAAGACTATTCTGGTGGTAAGCATGTACATCTAATAAAATTTTGTAGCAACTCAAACTGCAAAATCATTGATAAACCTTATGGCAGCAAGGAGTGGCACCTTCAAGTGTGAATGTGTTTCTATTATATGGGGAGGAGCATTTTTGTGCACTTTTGCCCCACCTGTTCCACAGGCGACCTTGATTAGGTGGTACATATAGCTGTGCAGGCTCCCATGATTAGGTGGTACATATAACTGTGTGGGCATCCATGATTAGGTGGTACATATAGGTGTGCGGGTTGCCATGATTAAGTGGTACATATAGTTGTGCGGGTTCCCATGATTAGGTGGTACATATAACTGTGCAGGTTCCCATGATTAGGTGGTACATATAGGTGTGCGGGCTCCCATGATTAGGTGGTACATATAGTTGTGCGGGCTCCCTTGATTAGGTGGTACATATAACTGTGCGGGTTCCCATGATTAGGTGGTACATATAGGTGTGCGGGTTGCCATGATTAAGTGGTACATATAGGTGTGCGGGCTCCCATGATTAGGTGGTACATATAGCTGTGCGGGCTCCCATGATTAGGTGGTACATATAGCTGTGCGGGCTCCCATGATTAGGTGGTACATATAGTTGTGCGGGCTCCCATGATTAGGTGGTACATATAACTGTGCAGGCTCCCATGATTAGGTGGTACATATAACTGTGCAGGCTCCCATGATTAGGTGGTACATATAACTGTGCGGGCTCCCATGATTAGGTGGTACATATAGGTGTGCGGGCTCCCATGATTAAGTGATACATATAGGTGTGCGGGCTCTCATGATTAGGTGGTACATATAACTGTGCGGGCTCCCATGATTAGGTGGTACATATAGCTGTGCAGGCTCTCATGATTAGGTGGTACATATAGCTGTGCAGGCTCTCATGATTAGGTGGTACATATAACTGTGCGGGCTCCCATGATTAGGTGGTACATATAGCTGTGCGGGCTCTCATGATTAGGTGGTACATATAGCTGTGCGGGCTCTCATGATTAGGTGGTACATATAACTGTGTGGGCTCCCATGATTAGGTGGTACATATAGCTGTGCAGGCTCCCATGATTAGGTGGTACATATAGCTGTGTGGGCTCCCATGATTAGGTGGTACATATAGCTGTGCGGGCTCTCATGATTAGGTGGTACATATAGCTGTGCAGGCTCCCATGATTAGGTGGTACATATAGCTGTGCGGGCTCTCATGATTAGGTGGTACATATAGCTGTGCGGGCTCTCATGATTAGGTGGTACATATAACTGTGCAGGCTCCCATGATTAGGTGGTACATATAGCTGTGCAGGCTCTCATGATTAGGTGGTACATATAGCTGTGCAGGCTCCCATGATTAGGTGGTACATATAGCTGTGTGGGCTCCCATGATTAGGTGGTACATATAACTGTGCGGGCTCTCATGATTAGGTGGTACATATAACTGTGTGGGCTCCCATGATTAGGTGGTACATATAGCTGTGCGGGCTCTCATGATTAGGTGGTACATATAACTGTGCAGGCTCCCATGATTAGGTGGTACATATAGGTGTGCAGGCTCCCATGATTAGGTGGTACATATAGCTGTGCGGGCTCCCATGATTAGGTGGTACATATAGCTGTGCAGGTTCCCATGATTAGGTGGTACATATAGCTGTGCGGGCTCCCATGATTAGGTGGTACATATAGCTGTGCGGGTTCCCATGATTAGGTGGTACATATAACTGTGCAGGCTCCCATGATTAGGTGGTACATATAACTGTGCAGGCTCCCATGATTAGGTGGTACATATAACTGTGCGGGCTCTCATGATTAGGTGGTACATATAGCTGTGCAGGCTCCCATGATTAGGTGGTACATATAAGCTGTGCAGGCTCCCATGATTAGGTGGTACATATAACTGTGCAGGCTCCCATGATTAGGTGGTACATATAACTGTGCAGGCTCCCATGATTAGGTGGTACATATACTGTGCAGGCTCCCATGATTAGGTGGTACATATAGCTGTGCAGGGCTCCATGATTAGGTGGTACATATAACTGTGCGGGCTCTCATGATTAGGTGGTACATATAACTGTGCAGGCTCCCATGATTAGGTGGTACATATAGCTGTGCAGGCTCCCATGATTAGGTGGTACATATAACTGTGCAGGCTCCCATGATTAGGTGGTACATATAACTGTGCAGGCTCCCATGATTAGGTGGTACATATAGCTGTGCGGGTTCCCATGATTAGGTGGTACATATAGCTGTGCGGGCTCCCACGATTAGGTGGTACATATAGCTGTGCAGGCTCCCATGATTAGGTGGTACATATAGCTGTGCAGGCTCCCATGATTAGGTGGTACATATAGCTGTGCGGGTTCCCATGATTAGGTGGTACATATAGCTGTGCGGGCTCCCACGATTAGGTGGTACATATAGCTGTGCGGGCTCCCATGATTAGGTGGTACATATAGCTGTGCAGGCGCCCATGATTAGTTGGTACATATAGTTGTGCGGGTTCCCATGATTAGGTAGTACATATAGCTGTGCGGGCTCCCACGATTAGGTGGTACATATAGCTGTGTGTGCTCCTCCTCTCATCAGTTGCTGGATGTACACAGAGGTAACTAGGAGCAGCACACCATATATGCAGGGTCTGTGCTCCCGAATGAAGATGCCCAAGGTAGGTCCTGCCTGACTAAGAACACCTTAGCGCCGGTAGGCGGTCACAGATGTGTTTCGATCAAAATATATGGGCTAAGTGATGGCTTAGTCCATATATAATGTTTGTATCTATTGTATGAGTGAATTATTTTCAGTGATTTTCAATAACATATATGTAGGTATGCTTAACACAGATGGATAGGCAAAATAAATCTCATTCTGCATAAAGTTTAGCCCTAAGGGGCAGATATCTCTGCTGCGTATTCGGGTGGGATGTGGCCATCGATCCATGGCCAATGTATGTATCCACATACATTGACATGCAAATTTCTAGGCAGATTTGCTGTGAAAATCCACTAAACGTGCGGCAAACATCAATGTTTACTGGAGTATAAACTTTACTGGAACTGTATTACGCTGTGGATGTTCCACTGGTAAATCCACATGTAATACGCTACGTGTGCATGTGGCCTATAAAGGACCTAGATTAGAGTTAACAACTAAACAAGCTACCTTGATACTGTACAAAAACAGGACAGAACATTACCAGAAAAGCTTTAAGGGTAATTTAGGTAATGAAATAGCTGCCAGCAGAATTAAATCCATTAGCAATGCCAATTGTACAATTAGAAACACCATTAATGTAGATTTGCTAATGTTTCTTAACTCAGTGAAAACAAAAATTAAAACCTTTTACTTGATAGAAGCACTTCAGCAAACTCTGGGAGAGGGCATTAAATTGCTTAAGCACCATAAACTCTACAAAAATGCCTCAGGCACACGCATCCACGACTTGAATGTTCACTTAATAGGACTATTTCAATCATTAACCCTTAGATTGACAACGGAGCCGCTCACAATTTTTACCTTGACAACAGCAAATACGGAAGCACTGTACTTTCAAGAAATTTTTGCTCCTGCCAGCTGACGAACAAGTGCAAAGTCAAAGAAAGTAAAAAAGGCAAACTAGCAAAACTAGAGGTCAGGACCCTAAAGAGTTTTTCCGGGAATTAAGAAAATGAACATACCTAAATATTACTTTAATATAAATATATTCCCAAATACCTTTCATCAGTTATAATGGTTCGTTTTGTCAGGGGAGCAATCATTAGGAGAAATAAAATGGCTGCCGTCCTATTAGTACACACAGAACCTGTCCTAATCACACAGCAGGACACAGCCACATCCCCAGCTCCTCTCTGTACTTCATATCTCCTCATGAATGCTGTTCCTTTAGAGATTCAGCTGAAGATCTTATCATCTGTATTCAGGATCACAATCCCTGACAAGTAGAGAGGAGGATGAGGGAGCTCTTTACCTCAGTGTTGTGAAGTAACTTGTCCTCCTGTGTGATTAGGACAGGTTAGGATGTATTAATAGGACGGCGGCCATTTTATTTCTCCTAATGATTGCTCCCCAGAGAAAACGAGCAATTATAACTAATGAAAGGTATTTGGGAATATATTTATAATAAAGTAATATTTACATATTTTCATTTTCTTAAATCCTGGAGAACCCCTTTAAGAAGAAAAACCTAAACACAAACATGCATAAAAAACACATAGACACACAGAGAAAATGTGGCACGGGCAATAGTCTATAAGAAATGCCATTATACCTAGAGAAATATCAGACTTAATATTAACTGGCAGTTTCTGTTTCCAATTTAATGGGAATCGGAGGCGACTAGAGGAGCTGAGTTTTATTTAGCACACCACACATCGTTCCCAGCTATTCAGATATTCTTACACTCTGGAGGCACATATATATTTGAATCCATTTTATTAAATCACATCATTACTATGTTGCCACATTTTTGCATGCTGATGATTTTTAGTGACAGTTACGGCTTGGCATTCTAATTTTTATGAGCTGATAGATGCCTCAGCGATGAAGTCATGAAATAAAGATACACTGTATGACGGTTTACAGAGCCTCAATTTTTTATTCATCGATGTACGTAGCTTTAAAAATTGGACTTTCTGGCGGCTCTTCTTATATATTTTTTTTAGCTCAATATTAAGTAAATTATGTGTATATAACAGTCCAGCTTGGATGTGGACTAGACCGTTCATCAGAGCACTATTACTGCACAATAAAATCATGTTTCATAGAAAAAAAACTCATTTTTGTGTTGCCGCACTCCTTGACCCATAATGTTATTTTTCTGTTATCGTAGTCATATGATTGTGTCTTGCAGTTTGAGTTTTGGAGTACATCTAATTTCTCGAATCATTTCATAAATTTTTTTTTTCCAGAGTGGACTGATCATCCGGAGACAGGACAGGGTGGGAGCAGCGAGCCTCATTGGACTCATCTCCTTCGTAGGGGTTCAGCATAGCAGTGCTCTAAAAGTAATGACTGCCAGCACAGAAGTGACCGACCGCTGTTATCGGAGGATCTGTCACTACACTATTCTGACCCCAGTGAGGGCAGCGTAGTAAGAGGTGACAGGATCCCTTTAAAAGGGGTTCTCCAGTCATTTCACCTAATTAGTAGGTGTAACTAACCTGTAGAAGAAAAGGATGCAAATTAGCCCAAGCTCTGCCTCTAATAGCACCAGATGTTTGACGGCTATCCTACAAGTCAATGTTTGACCCTTTAAATAGACCCAGCCAGAATAATTCATACAGACATCATCAAAAGAATCCACCAAAAAGTAAGGTGCCAGAAAAAAAAAAACTGCAGATGTACGGATTACCTAGCTTGTAGATTTTGTCCAACCCCATATTAACCCTTTCACTCCCGGAGGTTTTTTTCGGCTATGCATTTTCATTTTGCGCTCCCTGCCTTCAAACAGCCATAACTGTTTTATTTTTCTGTTCACATAGCTGTATGAGGGCTTGTTTTTTGCGGGACAAGTTGTACTTTCCAACGCCACCATTTAATATTACATATGGTGTAGTGGGAAGCGGGAAAAAAATTCCAAATCAGGTGAAATTGCAAAAAAAAAAAAAAACGCTATTCCGCTACAGTTCTACGGGTTTCTTATTTACAGCGTTCGATGTGCATTAAAACTGACCCGTTACTTTCATTCTACTGGTCAGTACGAATCCGGTAATACCTAATATGTATAGTTTTTCCTGCGTTTTGATAGTGATAAAATAATTAGAATATTGCACTTTTTTTTTTTTCTTGTCATATCTTGACCCCTATAACTTTTTGGTATTTATGTGTACAGAGCTGTATGGGGGCTCATTTTTTGCGGGGCGATCTGAAGTTTTTATTGATACCATTCTGGGGTGTGTATGACTTTTTGATCACTTTTTATTTAATTTTTTTTAGAAAAAAAAAAGCGACAAAAAATTTTGAAAAATTTGAACTTTTATATATTTAACATTTTTTTAATTTTTTTTTTTGACTATTTTAAAGCTCAAATATGAGCTAATATATTGTGGCTTTTTTTTCTTTATGAGCAATCAGGGATTTTCTAGACTGAGATAAATCCAAGAATTGCTCATTTCTTATCCTGGCCTGCCATCTAGTGGCCAGAATAAGAATTGCACTTTGAAAACTGTAATCCTCACCAGCGAGGATTACAGTTTTCATATGGTGTACAGACACCCTGATTGGCCACTCGGGGCGTCTGTACACCACCACGTGTGATCACGGCATCTAAACGCCCAGCAAGACGCCGCCGATCAGGTAAGTAGCGGCAAGTCTCTGCTGTTAGAAACAGCAGAGACTTGCCGGCCATGACGCCCGCCGCACTTGCGAGCGGGCGCCATGTGCCCGCATCGCCCCAGCGTCATACATGTACGGCGCTGGGAGTGTAAGGGTTAAAGGGGTTTTCAGAGATTTTCATACTGATAATCTATTCTCGGGGAAGGTCATTGGCATCTGATCAGTGGTGGTCTGACACCCCGCAGATCAGCTGTTTGAGAAGACACCGGTACTCCTGTGAGCGCCACAGTCTTCTCGCAGCTTACCAAGCACAGAGCCATACATTGTACAGCGGCTGTGCTTGGTATCGTGCTCAGCCCCATTCACTTCAATGAGGCTGAGCTACGATACCAAGTACAGCTGCAATACTATGTTGGTGCTGTGTTTGGTAAGCTGCGAGAAGGCCGCAATTCTCACAAGGGTGTCGATGCCTTCTCAAACAGCTGATCGGCAGGGGTCCTGGGTGTCAGAACCCACCAGTCAGATACTAATGACCTTTCGCGAGGATAGATCAGTATTTATCCCGGAAAACCCCTTTAAGATAGCGGAGTTTATGATTTCGGAGTATGGGTATCATACAATACACAGTAGTCCTTTATGACTTGAGTATGGGTATCATACAATACACAGTAGTCCTTTATGCTTCAGAGTATGGGTATCATACAATAAACAGTAGTCCTTTATGACTTGAGTATGGGTATCATACAATACACAGTAGTCCTTTATGCTTCAGAGTATGGGTATCATACAATAAACAGTAGTCCTTTATGACTTGAGTATGGGTATCATACAATACACAGTAGTCCTTTATGACTTGAGTATGGGTATCATACAATACACAGTAGTCCTTTATGACTTGAGTATGGGTATCATACAATACACAGTAGTCCTTTATGACTTGAGTATGGGTATCATACACAACACAATAGTCCTAAAGGAAGTAGTACTTTCCAAACACAGCTCTATTTGGTTCTCTGTAATGATCAATTATGAGAAATGAAATCATTTAAAAAAGGGAGAAAAAGCATTTTTGCATACTTACTTAGCTTAGTATCTACAACTAACAGATGCATTACTGACCCAGGGAACTGCTCATGGTGTTGCCAGTGCTTAAAAATGCAAGCTAAACCCTAAATGAGCTCTACTGTACCATCTGCTTTACACCACACAAAACCGCTGCCCTTACTACAGCTGGCATTATTTATCAGGTGGGAAACTATTTTCTTTGCTATTTATTATCTCAAGGATCAACGGAAATTGAATTTAAAGTGGTTATCCCATGACTAGGGTAAAAAAATGAGAATCAGAGATCATATAGTACATGACAATCTCTCTCTAACAAAGCTAGAACCAGCCCTCACATGGATCCAGAGATCTCCACATTCATTGCTCTGCTAGATTTATATCAAGCTGACAGCTCAAAGGGGCGTGTCTTTTGTGCTGCAGCTCAGGGAGCGTGTCTCAGCTCTCCCCATCACTGCTCAGGAGGCGTGTCCATGCTCTCCCTATCACAGCTCAGGAGGTGTGTCTCATCTCTCCCTATCACAGCTCAGGAGGTGTGTCTCATCTCTCCCTATCACAGCTCAGGAGGTGTGTCTCATCTCTCCCTATCACAGCTCAGGAGGTGTGTCATCTCTCCCTATCACAGCTCAGGAGGTGTGTCTCATCTCTCCCTATCACAGCTCAGGAGGTGTGTCTCATCTCTCCCTATCACAGCTCAGGAGGTGTGTCTCATCTCTCCCTATCACAGCTCAGAAGGCGTGTCTCAGCTCTCCCTATCACAGCTCAGGAGGCAGTTGGAAAAAAGAAACTGAGCATGTGCGGCCTTCTCAGTGAGCAGGACAAAGAAATAAAGAAAATAAATAGCAGGTGTCGCTATACAGATACATTGTATTGAATAACTCAGTGGCTATACAAAATTTTTAATGACATACAATTAGAAAAGTATTCAGATCCAGGTGCTGGTTTGTAAGGTGTAGAATATTTTTCTTGGGACAAGCCCTTTAAATGGAATTTGTCACCAGTTTTATGCTGCACAGTTCTAACAGCTCCAGTGGATGCCAATGGGACAATGTGATGTGTAGAAGAAATAAACTTGTGGCTCTCACTAGATTCCTTTGCAGTTCGTTTATTCAATGTTAAAACATCGTCGCTGGTGAGGGCACTCACTCAGCTTCAGACCGAAGCTGAGTGAGTGCCCGCACCGGCGACCATGTTTTAACATTGAATAAATTAATTGCGAAGGTATCTGGTGAGTGCCACAAGTTTATTTCTTCGACACATCGCATGTGAACACAGTCTGTATTGTTGAGCACAACTTGAGGGTCACGCGACTGGTGCCCGAGTCCCATACAATGCCCACATAAATGCAGCAGTGCCGACACCGGAACACTTCTCAATATCACAACTGATTGGACAATGCCAGACTGTGCAGGGACACATGCCCAAATGGTAACTCCCAGCTTATCCATAAACTTCTAGCAAAAAGAGAAGGATGGGAAAACAGAGTCACAAAAACAGATGCTCCAGAATTGTCATTTCATGTGGAATACAATTATTTACTAAAACAGACATGTCAGAAGAGATGACAGGTCCTCTTTATCGCTATCGTCAGATCACTTGTCCCATAGACTTCAATGCATTACCATTGTTGTCTATGGAAGATTCATTATGTTCCTATGGAGCCACTGTAGTACAGGAGCCAAAGGCTTCAGGTTTGTAAATGTCACTGAAGACAGGAACATTTGTCTTTTCACGTTTCCCATGTTCCACATAAACTTTACAAATATAAAGCAAACATGTACATGTGTTGACTTTATTTTCTATATATTATATTGCAATTTGTATATTGAGATAATTGTGCTGCTAAGGGGAGTTGATATATTTGGTGTATGAAGAGGATATATATACACTAAATGATGAAAAGCTGATTTTCTCAGAGAAAATATATGAAATTTATGTCTAAAGACAGAAAACTTCAAGTAATAGACACAATTATACTGCCATTTTATGTCAGTAGTCTTGTAACCATTTCTCTCTAATTAGCTGGCTGGTTCTGAATCAGAAACAAGTGCCAGATCACAATTTCTGTAATACTGGATTCCACATTACAGAAATCTTACAATTGGAAAAATACTATCCTGTAGAGTGCTAACTTGAATTTCATGGTCAGTAGGAAAGGAAATAATAGAATCCATGCTCTATTTATGGCTGGGTGTAATTATTTTAGAGGAATGATTCATTGTACTGTTATTGTCTTCCGTTTCCATGTTGCTAGTTATGTCTTATTAGAAGGATACTATTTGTATAGAATTGTTACTGTCACTGCTGACAAACTACTTCTAATGGAACCTCTTCTTTGTTTTGTGTAATGGCCGTTATTCCACCACATTAGCTTCAGAAGAAGAGGCAAAAAAAAAAAAAAATTCTAGTGTTTATCGCTTTACTTACTTGAGGGGAGCTTGTTAAACTGACTTATTCTGGCACCCTGTCTCATTAGCTTCATGAAACACCCCTAGAAAGAAAATGCTCCAGCTCTCGCCTAGAGGTGCCGCTAATTGAAACTCGGCTGATTTAACAAAACACAGACAATTATTTCTTTCAATTCAGGTACATAAATAATTATACTGTACCATCGAAATCTGTAGCCTTACAGCAATCTAAAAAATATAAAGCCTAAAGCTATAAAGCAAGCAAACTGAAGCAAAGTTAATAACAGAACTTTGAAGGTGTTTTCCAGGATTGCTATGGTTTTTAACAGCTATGCTCATGTAGTTGCTTACCGCATGTACATCTTCCCCATGTTTTGAATTTTTTTTTCTATTCTATTTCTATATCTCCTGAGAAGTTTTAAACATGCAAGCATGTCAGTATGGTCTGTTTCCATCATGTATGTAGCACTTCCTGTTGTTGTATCCACCCCAATCCATGATGCACTTCTCTATTCTCTGCCACAGCTCCAGCCACTAACAATGTCCAGCTAGTTTATAGCTCCTCCCACGCAGCTGGTTACATAGACACTCCCCTATCACTGCCTCTAACAACACCCAGCTAGTTTATAGCTCCTCTCAGCTTCTAGTTATATAGACACTCCAATATCACTGCCCCTAACAACACCCAGCTAGTTTATAGCTCCTCCCACCAGCTAGTTACATAGACACTCCCCTATCACTGCTCCTAACAACACCCAGCTAGTTTATAGCTCCTCCCACCAGCTAGTTACATAGACACTCCCCTATCACTGCTCCTAACAACACCCAGCTAGTTTATAGCTCCTCCCACCAGCTAGTTACATAGACACTCCCCTATCACTGCCTCTAACAACACCCAGCTAGTTTATAGCTCCTCTCAGCTTCTAGTTATATAGACACTCCCCTATCACTGCCTCTAACAACACCCAGCTAGTTTATAGCTCCTCTCAGCTTCTAGTTATATAGACACTCCCCTATCACTGCTCCTAACAACACCCAGCTAGTTTATAGCTCCTCCCACCAGCTAGTTACATAGACACTCCCCTATCACTGCCTCTAACAACACCCAGCTAGTTTATAGCTCCTCTCAGCTTCTAGTTATATAGACACTCCCATATCACTGCCCCTAACAACACCCAGCTAGTCTATGGCTCCTCCCACCAGCTAGTTACATAGACACTCCCCTATCACTGCCTCTAACAACACCCAGCTAGTTTATAGCTCCTCCTACCCTTCTAGTTCTATGGACCCTGCCTATCACTGCCCCTAACAACACCCAGCTAGTTTATAGCTCCTCCCACCCAGACAGTTACATAGACACTCCCCTATCACTGCCCCTAACAACACCCAGCTAGTTTATAGCTCCTCCTACCCTTCTAGTTCTATGGACACTCCCCTATCACTGCTTTGAAATGCCCATGAAAGGGCATCACAGGAAATAATAAAGAGCTGTATCGACATGGTCATGTGACCACAGCCCAGAATGGAACATAGGAGCAATAAAAGTAAAAGTAACACATTACAAAATTACAGTTACCTTCAGAAATGATTATTTTAAATGATTATTTTAACCCTTTGGATACCAGAGTTTTTGTCTACAGCCATACATTTTTTTGCATATAAGGGCTTGATTTTTGTGGAACAAGCTGTACTTTCTAATTCCACCATTTAATATGGCATAACATGTAATGTGAAGCAGGGAAAAAATTCCAAATGGAGTGAAATGCAATTCCTTCACACTTTTACGGGTTTGGTCCCTACGGTGTATCCTTCATTCTCTGGGCCAGTATGATTACAACAATACCACATATGTATAGGTTTTATGTGTCTAAATACTGTAAAAATAAATTAAACTTTGAACAAAAAAAAACACATTTTTTTACATCACCATATTCTGAGCTTACTGTGCTGTGTGGGGGCTCATTTTTTTGCGGGACAATCTGTAGTTTTTATTGATACCATTTTAGAGTGTGTGTAACTTTTTGATCAGATTTTATTACATTTTTTGTGTACGAGAAGCGATAAAAAAAACAGAGAATCGACAATTTTGATACTTTTTTCTGTTATATTTTTATATTTTAATAATACGGGCGTTTTCAGACGAGGTGATGCCCATGATGTTTATATTTTTATTTATGTATTTATTTTTTATTCTTAGGAAAGGGGGGAGGGGTGATTTAAATATTTATATTTTTAAAGTTTTTTTATATTTTTTTATGTTTTTGTAGCCAGTCTAAGAGACTACAATGTTCAGCAGTTCATTTTTTTTATAAATGATTTCTATGCACCCATTGGGTGTATAGTATTACATAAATTACTGATCTCCTATGTTGGCATCTAACAGCTGTAATGACCTCGATCAGCATTATTGCCAGTCGCGGTCATTAGCCATGGGCTTCTGCTGTTTGTAAGTGAGGGGACGCCATGCTTAAATATCACTCCAGCGCCGTACATGTAGGGTTAAAGTATGTTGATGCAAAAAGGGAAAGAAAACCCCTTTAAAGAGGACATGATTAGAAACTGATCTGCACCAGGGTGACTTCCCCAGGAGAACAGGAGAAGGAACGTCCTACAGAAACATCAATACGTTATGTAGCACTACTCATCACTACGATTGGAATAGGTTCATATGAGAGACTTTTCAGTCGGGAAAAAAAATAATTGGCTACAGAAATCTCAGGCTGACCGTTGTACATTTCTGCTGTAGATTAGCAATTTGGCATGTCCACCCACCATGGTTTCTGCAGCAAGAAATGCTATGTAATTTTTTTCTGCAACACAGATTTAAAATTCATGTTGGAAAGAACTGGTGACAGTCTGAACTACTGCATGGATTCTGCATTGAAATCATTGAGACACAACACAGCTTGTAGGTGGATTTCACACTGATTTTTGTACAGAATACACAAAAAAAATCCACATTAAATTTTGCCTTGTGAATATGTCACCTCCAAACTACCGTAAATACGTGGTATATAGCGTAAGTGGTGCAGAGTCCATTATGTACTTTATCTACATACTCACTTCCAATCTGACGTTGTGCTCCCACTGCATTGAGAGGACTCCTGAGCTCACACACATAATGGAGAGGACTCCTGAGCTCACACACATAATGGAGAGGACTCCTGAGCTCACACACATAATGGAGAGGACTCCTGAGCTCACACACATAATGGAGAGGACTCCTGAGCTCACACACATAATGGAAAGGACTCCTGAGCTTACACACATAATGGAGACGACTCCTGAGCTCACACACATAATGGAGACGACTCCAGAGCTCACACACATAATGGAGAGGACTCCTGAGCTCACACACATAATGGAGCTCACACACATAATGGAGAGGACTCCTGAGCTCACACACATAATGGAGAGGACTCCTGAGCTCACACACACACAATGGAGCTCACACACATAATGGAGAGGACTCATGAGCTCACACACATAAGGGGGAGGACTCCTGAGCTCACACACATAATAAAGAGGACTCCTGAGCTCACACACACATAATGGAGCTCACACACATAATGGAGAGGACTCCTGAGCTCACACACACACAATGGAGCTCACACACATAATGGAGAGAACTCCTGAGCTCACACATACACAATGGAGCTCACACACATAATGGAGAGGACTCCTGAGCTCACACACACACAATGGAGCTCACACACATAATGGAGAGGACTCCTGAGCTCACACACATAATGGAGAGGATTCCTGAGCTCACACACATAATGGAGAGGACTCCAACTCAATGCATTTTACTGCTGGTTTGTGGGAGCGTCAGAATGGAAGTAAATATGAAGACCAAAGTTATATATTCTGACTCACTTCTACTTTCAATATACACGGCTTACTCTAGTTTGCGGGGATGTTTTGCAGCTGATAGAATCCCTTTAAGGTGGTACAGACAATGGAAAGTTTGAAGTGTATTATAATAAAATAATAATACAGTCAACAATATCAACCCACTATAACATGCCAAAACAGGCATAATCTTCACTTACATTTTGACTGTGGAACCTGTGGAAAACCTTAAACTGAAAATAAAACAGGATTCCATTCGGTCCTTCTAGACAAGTTCTTCTCATTGTAATAGCACTACATCAAAAAGGTAAAAGAGGGAGGGAAAAATACCCAACTTTGTACAGATGAAAAAACCAAGGTCATTTTTGGGAGACATGACCTTGAAGGCTTCTGCGGCAGACATATTTCACTATAACAAGCAAAGCTTTCTTCTTCCACACATTCACCTACGCTGTCTCTGACACTCTCGGTATAGTCTGAAGTTAGCTTCACTCTGATCCTCCCTCAAGTCTTAAGAAATATAGGGACCCATTACATCTGACTGTTCTGCTGCAGGCACCCTATGATAGCAGCCTCAAGCCATCTATAATTGCCTAAAAACGCATTTTTATGGAATGAGCTAAAGTTGGCCCTAACCTAATGATTCCATTCCCTAAAGTAAAAGCTTAATAGGAGCATGTGTAAAAATGTCTAAAGAAAGAAGCAGTCAAAGTCCAAACGTAAAGTCACTGTGCACCTAAAAGTAAAATGTACCATTAACAGCCTTCCAGCATTGATCTAACAGACACCATTAGAACACACTCAGGAATTACATCCTCCTCCTGAACACATTCGACTGGACAGATTTCTTAATTATCAAGAATAGATTTCTACACAGAGCTCCTATGATTATCACAAAACGTACAAGTTTGCTTAATTTAATATGAAGGAAATACAATATATAAACTAGAGGAAACTGGATACAAAAATTGTTTGGGCCGGGTTACACCTGCGTCGGAGTCTATTTTAGGATCCTCTATCAAACAATACCATAAAAAAGCAGTACGCATGGGCTATCATTCTGGTAAAATGACAGACACCATCATAAAAACCCAACAAATTCCATTAGAAGTCAATGGGGTCCATCAGGCACTATTGGTGTTCGTTATATGATGCCCCTGGCTCTACGTCATTCTCAACAGTCTGTCTCTATGATGGAACAGAGGACTGTAAATGATAAGCGCAGATTCGAACCTAGCCAAATTTCTCAAACTGAAGTCTCTTTGTACATTCCCATAGATTACAGCAGTTCAGTTTGCCTAGAAGCTACTTGTCTACACCTCTGGTTGAGCACAATGACGCCACATGGAGATATATACACTAAAGTGCTTACAGGACATTGCTGTATAATGTTCATCCTGTTGATCTGTGAAATATCTCAGCTTTAATCATTTTCATAATTTCTTTTCTCTTGCATGTAGATTTACTATTAGGATGTGACCCACTGACCCTAGAGCAGTTGCATGGGATTCTCTATGGTATGTCCTTGGTCAAGAGGAGCGGCTGTCTATAGGCTTGGAAAGTATCATCTGTAATTGGACTGAAAACTGGCTGAAGGACCGTGTCCAGAGAGTTGTGGTCAATGATTCCTATTCAGAATGGTCCCGTGTTATAAGTGGTGACCCCAAGGTTCAGTGTTGGGTCCTCTATTATTTAACTTATTCATTAATGATATCGAGGATGGGATTAAAAGCACAGTTTCTATTTTTGCAGATGACACTAAACTATGTAGTACTGTCTATGAAAAATGTCCATAAACTACAAGCTGACTTGGACACTGAGTGATTGGGCATAAACTTGGCAAATGAGGTTCAATGTGGATAAAAGTAAAGTTATGTACCTTGGTAGTAATAATCTCTGTGCTTCATATGTCCTAGGGGAGGTAACACTGGGAGAGTCACTTATAGAGAAGGATTTGGGTGTACTTATAGATCGTAGATTAAATAACAGCATACAATGTCAATCAGCTGCTTCTAAGGCCACCAGGATAATGTTACGCATTAAACAAGGCATAGACTTGCGGGGCACGGATGTAATATTACCACTTTACAAAGCGTTGGTGCAGCCTCATCTGGAATATGCAGTTCAGTTCTGGGCACCAGTCCAAAGAAAGGATGCTCCGGAGCTGGGGAGAGCACAAACAAGAGCGACTAAACTGATAAGGGGCCTGGAGGGTCTTAGTTATAAAGAAAGATTAAAATAATTGAATTTATTTAGTCTTGAGAAGAGATGTCTAAGGGGGACATGATTAACCTATGCAAATATATAAATGGGCCATACAAAAAATATGGTGAAAAACTGTTCCATGTCAAATGCCCTCAAAGGACAAGGGGGTACTGCTTCTGACTGGAGAAGAAACAGTTCAGTCTCCAGAAACTTCTTTACTGTAAGAACTGTGAATCTGTGGAATAGACTTCCTCAGGACGTGGTCACAGCAGGAACAGTGGACAGTTTTAAAAAGGGTTTAGATGAATTCTTAAAAGTAAATCACATTAATGCTTATATAAATGTGCGGAAATCTGAGTCTCATTTCCTTCTGGGATTTGTATCTCCACCTATCCCTTGGTTGAACTTGATGGACTTATGTTTTTTTTCAACCGTATTAGCTATGTAACTATGTATGTGACAGCTCCTTGTATACAGCAGGTTACAAAGTACACACTATGCAGTCCAGTGTAAGAATACTGGAAACACATGAAATCATATAATATAAAAAAAAGGACGTAGCAACCAGTTAAAGCGAACATTCTTCTATCTGTCTTTCGCTCGGTTACCATTATCATTGTAGCTATTACAAAACTCCTGGTCTAAACATTCTCAATGTAATGATGATGCAAGTAACCTGCGATTGTAGCAGGAGCATCAAACACTATATTTTATCTTTTGCAATACTAAAGTCTGCGAGGAAAAGATCAGATGTACTTTTTTAGCATCTAGAAGCAAAGCTTAATCCCATGGTGAGCCTGCTGCTCGGCTTATGCGATTATAGGGCCTTTCATGCACCAGAACCTGGATATCTGTTACCAAACATAAGAGTATCCAAAGCAGTGGAGATAATACTAAAATGGATGAGAGCGACCCCTTTACAGCTTGAAAGGGATCTTGTTAGGTGTCAGTGCTTGAAGTGGTCTAATGCCAGAATGGCAGAATAGCTGCAGTATACTCTACAGGAGAGATCAGGCAGAATGCCATTACAAGCTGTGCTATAACAGTTTCTCTGAAGGGATAAACAGCGGAGACCCAAGTGAGTTGATTTTTTACTAATACCTTTGAAGAATATGATGAAAGAAATCTAGGATATTAGATGGCAGTAACAACATATTAACACATTATCTTGTCTATTGGCTTACAGCCTTTCAGAAAACCCTTGCGTCTGCCATAGTGCAAAAACTGGTAAATTAAATTATAGAACTGACACTGCATTGAAATGCTTAGCCCAAGCGTTTTTTGATTCATTTATACATTCAGCTCTGGTGTGACACTTCATTTTTATTTCAAGGAATGGCAGGACACTGCAGACAAAGCAAATATCACAAGTAATACAAGTTTATACAGGATAGCTCGCCAGTACTTGCTGAAATTAATAATCTAACCACAATACAAACCAAGCAATTTTCTATAATAATGTTCTGGCATTTTCTATACGTATTCTATCAAATACAGTATCAACTAGAACGTCTTATATCCTGTATATCTATAAAAAATAGCTGCCAATATAAAGGATTCTAGGAGCAACTGCATTGATAAAAATGGGCACCACCAGTCAGTTCATAAAAGGGACTTGTCTCTTCCTCGTCTCCCATAGTATGCCAACATGGGACACATCCCTTGTTTCACTGTATTTCCAGTTATGGATCAAGTTGTCCATGAGGTTACAAAGACTGCCTAACAAGGAACACAAGTAGTTCTTTACAGTTGATGGAAACAGTTAGGTGGTTAACCAGTTAGTAGAAGAACATGGTTGATTTAAAGGGAACCTGTCACGTCAGAAACACATATAAAACGGAGAGCATTACCTTATAGTAGCCCCCAGTCTGTTCCTAATGATGGGTTTGATGTGTTATACTGAGGCTCATTTGGTGAAAAAAACGATCTTTTAAGCGCCATCAGCTTGAAGTCAAGGTAAGCACGCCCCCTTTCTGGTGATTGACAGGATGCAGCGCTCCCATGTCCTGGCCGCTCGACTTTAGCGGCGCACTGCGCATGCGCCAGCCAGTGCGAGTGGGAGCGCTCGCTATTCTTTTAGCTTCCTGCTGCGCTGAAGTCGGGCGGGCAGCGGCAGCAGGACATGGGAGCACGCCTTACTGCATCATGTCAATCACCAGAGAGGGGGCGTGCTTACCTTGACTTCAAGCAAGGAAGCCACTGCCCCCTTGACTTGAAAGGGACCTGAAAGACAGCGCTGATGGCGCTTAAAAGATCGTTTTTTTCACCAAATGAGCCTCAGTTTAACACATCAAACCCATCATTAGGAAAAGACTGGGGGCTACTATAAGGTAATGCTCTCCGTTTTAAATGTGTTTCTGACGTGACAGGTTCCCTTTAAATAATTCTGTATCTAAGCATTGACAGGGCACCATTTGACTGCTTAAATGGTTATGTCGAATGATTTGCCCATCTCTGATTCGGTTAAGCTAGCCATAGTGAGAATGTTATACAGGGCCAGAAAATGTATTATTCGATATTAGTTACAGGAGACCCTTCCAACATAAAGATAATTCATAGATAAGGCGAAATGACTGATTTCTATGGAGAAACCTATATACACAAAATGGGGGGCAATAGAGAAATTCTTGAATACGTAGGCTGCTGGGATTGATGGATTGGGTTTGGCTTGAACAGCTCTGCTTCAAGATGTATCTCTCTTGTGTGGTAATATTCATAGGTAATTACTGTGGTATTGAATTTTGTTTCACATTTTCTTCCTTTCACGGGAGACTGGATTTTTGTATGGTCCGCATATTTTGTGATGGAAGCCTGGGTGGGAAATATCTCTGGCACATGTATAGTACAAAAATGATAATGTACCTGTAATTATGGGTTGGAGTTTTGTTTGGTTATTGTATTGAACATTAGAAAATGTTTAATAAAAAATATTTGATTTAAAAAAATCATTTGAAGGAAGAAGTGGGTGACAATAGGACCATAAAATATAATGTAACTCAGGACCTACTACCTTATGAAAAGGTGAACCCATACTATAAGGGCTCATGCACACGACTGTTAGATGTTTAGTGGTCTGCAAAACACAGATACTGGCTATGTGCATTCCACAGACTGGATCGACCGACCCCTAATATAACAGTCCTATCCTTGCCCGTAATGTGGACTATAATAGGACATGTTCTATTTTTTTTTCAGAGCAGACATACGGACCTGCTGTGTTTGGCAGCGAAAAATAGAAAGTGATGTTGGCCAATAGTAGTTGCTGCCTCATTATACCAAAGAGGCCAACAAGAGCTGTAGGGCGTGACATCTTTAACTTTACCAATTTTTTAGGTTTAAGCAATGTGGCCCTCACCCATACTATGTTCTGATATCAAGGATCTGGCAAAAGACAGAATTCTGTGCAGAAGGTTCCCATTTATCCTAATCCATTTATTATATCATTAGCAAACATCCCAAACAGTTCCAGCCTAGCTAATTGAGACTGCTTGTCATGTCTAGATGTAGAGCCCAGGTTTCATGTGTATGCTGTACAGGATGAAAACAGTTTATCTTTATTCCCAGCACAAGCTACGTTCCTAGTATGTCCTTCCCCATATCTCTACTGTTGAATTACCCATTGATAATTCTAGCAGGTCTTATTCACCAAAAGGCCACGGTGAGTTTTGTTGTGACAACTGAGCGCTTAATTGTGTTGTTCTGTGAACCATGAATATTCATTACAGCGGAGCAACAATTAAACGCTCTGTCACCACGCGTGTAAAGCCGAGGAGAGGGCATGTCCAACCTGCAATCTGTCAGCCGGGCTGCCACAAGCGAAACAACAGAGAGCCGTAGTGATGAGGAGTTAAGACATATGAAAAGCAATGTTTATCCAGAAGGAGGGTAACTGTAGGCAGTGAGCAATTAAATGCTTCTCAGCCTGCAAGGAACTGGCACAAGGTGTTTTGTTGTTAATGCCAACATGCCAAGTGCGTTACCTCACAGGAGACATCAGGAAACTCAATACATAAAGTGATTTCAATGTTTCAGCTCTGGACTTGGGATGCAACAAGTCAAGGGACAAGTCAGTGTGCAGAACGATTTACACTGCACCCTCAATACCCTTTACTAGCTGGTATACCAGACTACCCACGTCTTCATTTTATGTAACGGAAATATGTGCATGAGCAAATCTCTGAATCCACAGCAAGGACAAAATTGTAAGTGGACACACTTAGGTTTTGTTCACATGGAGTTGAAAGGGTTTCCAAGATTTTTATTTTTTTGATGACCTATCTTCTGGAAAGTTCAGCAGTATATGATTGGTGGGATTCCAACACCTGCGACCCCCACTGATCAGGTGTTTTGAGAAAGCACCGGTGCTCCTGTGAGCACCGCCAACTTCTCACAGCTCACCAAGCACAGCGCGGTACATTGTATAGAGGTTGTTCTTGGTATCGTGCTCGGAACCCATTCACTTGAATGGGGCTGAGCTGCTCCTAGGCCATGTGATCAATGGACATGTCGTCAATGGCCTAGGAAAAGCAGAGAGAAGGCCGCGGCGCTCACAGAAAAAGGAGACCTGATTAGTAAGGAGATACATGATTGGAGCCAGAGGTCGCAATAACGCATAAAAATGTGTCATAGACGCGTTTTTAGGCAATTTTACTCCCTGAAAAAAGTCTAAGGCGTACCACTACGCCTAAGACTTTTCTCAGTTTTTCATCAGCGCAGTGAGCGCTGTGAACTGCACAGGCAGCACAGCAATGCTGCCTGTGCCTGAAATAACCAATAACAAAGCTCCTTACAGCAAGGAGCTTTGTTATTGGTGCGCCAGAGCAAGACAGGTCGGGTGAGGCAGAGGAAGCCGGCGGGAGCTGGAAGGAGGAGGGGCCTGCTCCCGAGGCTGGAAGGAGAGCGGGCGCGCATAGCATGGACCCTGGGGAACAAAACAGTGCGGCTGGAGAGGTAAAGGGCCGCGGACTGATGTCTCTGTTGCCTGGGAGAAGAGCTGCCTCCGGCCTGTGTCCCCCGGGTGGAGAGGGATAGGAGAGCTGTGGCAGTGAAAAGCTGTCAGTCTTCAAGTGAGTGATTTTCCCCCTCCCCCAACCATGGTTCTATCCAGTCTCCAGTTCTCTGCTCCCCCTCCTCCTGTCACCCCACTAATAACCCAGCTCTCCCCCCTCTAGTGACCCTGCTCCCCCTGTTGCCCCACTAGTGACCCTGCTCCCCCTGTCGCCCACCCTGCTCCCCCTGTCGCCCCACTAGTGACCCTGCTCCCCTGTCGCCCCACTAGTGCCCTGCTCCCCTGTCGCCCCACTAGTGGCCCTGCTCCCCCTGTCGCCCCACTAGTGGCCCTGCTCCCCCTGTCGCCCACTAGTGGCCTGCCCCCTGCCCCTAGGCCTCCCCCTGTCGCCCCACTAGTGGCCCTGCTCCCCCTGTCACCCCACCAGTGGCCCTGCTCCCCCTGTCGCCCCACCAGTGGCCCTGCTCCCCCTGTCGCCCCACTAGTGGCCCTGCTCCCCCTGTCGCCCCACTAGTGGCCCTGCTCCCCGTCGCCCCTCTAGTGACCCTGCCCCCCCTGTCGCCCCTCTAGTGACCCTGCTCCCCCTCCTTCTGTCACCCTACAGGGAAGCTGAACAGACTCCACCGACTACAATGGGATCCGTTCAGTTTCCATTTGCAATCTGTCTTTTTACCAGACAAAAAACTCCTGCATACAAGGCTTTTTTGTCTGGTCTTTCAACAGAATCTGCAACAGAGGCTCCAAATGCAGCCTCCAACACAGATGTGAGCAAGTGCAGGCCTGCGTATTATGTATTTTAATTACCGCAGATTTCGTACTCCTCCTCGGATAAAAATACTCCTCAAAAATGGTCAGAGGAGTATTTTTACTCTTCTGAAAAAAACGTAGCGCGACCTCTGATTGGAGCAGAGCCTGAGGCTTGTTCCAGTCCTGGCTGAGTTTCATCGGCTGCCCTTTGATAAAGTCAAAGGTCATTATTGAGACCCAAATAATGTGTTGGGTTGACCACCACTTGATGACTTCAAGAGGACCTTTCACCACTCCTGACATGCCTGGTTTAATAGCTTCATGCATTCCCCATGTAATAACAATTCTGGAGCATCTATTCTTATGTCTCCATGTTGTGTCATTCCTTTATTATTTCTACTAGAAGTTATGAATGAATTACTAGCAGTCTGCAGTAAGGGTACAGAGGGGAGGTGACCAGTTGGGGGTGTGTACCTGCACAGACTGACTCTATCCAATCAGTGCTGTCATGTTCAGACTGTGCAGATACACACTCCCAACTGGTTACCTCCCCTCTGTACCCTTACTGCAGACTGCTAGCAATTAATTCATAACGTCTAGTAGAAATAATAAAAGATTGGCACAACATAGAGCAATAAGAATAGATGCTCCAGAATTGTTACAGTACATGGGAAATTCATGAAGCTATTAAAACAGGCATGTCAGGGGCAGTGACAGGTCCTCTTAATTTCATTTTAAAAAATAAGTTCTCATCACTGTGTTACTGCCTTACAGAGTGCTCAACAGTGTTAAAGTAAATGTTTACCAGTCAAAGTGGCACCAGCAGCTATAAAATTAAAATATACTTTGTAATATATGGTATCTCAATGACCTATTTTGCCTTTCCTTTTCTCTTGGGTATATTTGGAACGGATATACAGATTTCTGTGGTTAGAAAGAAGATTCTGACTACAAACAGGTTCCTCTCTCAGATATCCCACAGTAGGCTATGGCGACCAGGACAAACCATCTCAGCAACAGGAGGAAATGGAGGATTAAAGGGTTATTCTCATTTTAGACAATGGGGGCATATCGCTAGGATATGCCCCCATTGTCTTATAGGTGCGGGTCCCACCGCTGGGACCCGCACCTATATCGAGAACGGAGCCCCCGAAGTGAATGAGGGCGCACTGCGCATGCGCAGCCGCCCTCCATTCATTTCTTTGGGGCCGCCGAAAATAGCCGAGCGCTGGCTCGGCTACTTCCGTCGGCTCCATAGAAATGAATGGGAGCCGACCGCGCATGCACGGCCCGGCTCCCATTCATTCCTATGAGCGGCGCGGGGAGCTGCGCCTGGTGGTGGCCGGACCCCCGGAAACCTGGGGTCCTCCAGGCGCAGCGCTCCCCGCTCCGTTCTGGCTATAGGTGCGGGTCCCAGCGGTGGGACCCGCACCTATAAGACAATGGGGGCATATCCTAGCGATATGCCCCCATTGTCTAAGATGAGAATACCCCTTTAAAGAGACTGTAAAACCTAATACTCGGCTTTTATTTTTGTGGAAAGAAAAGACAGCCACTGTGTCTACCAGGGTGCATATACATTGCTGTGCTGACAGAACCTAGCAAATGCTACAAGTCTATGTGCCAATTTACATACCATGTGGTCATCAACAAGTGTACTTATATCTGTCTGCATTTGAAAGCATAACTGAAAACTACTAGAACAAGTAATTTGCCATTTGCCCTTTTAGTCTATTTAAATATTATCAGTCATATAAAAGATAAAAAGCTTTCCTTCTGACAGCAGTTAAATATCTGGGTCCAGATGAAAGCAGGTTTTCTATTAATTTAGAAGGAAAGATCCAAGCCACAGACAAGTAGAAAGGCTCTTGTATTCAATTACATGAGTACAATGATGAATTTAAAGAGAATGAGGAGTATCTGACATCTGTTTCCTAGGTGTTCCTGCTGTTTTGATTCATAACTATTCTTCGGCGCCGCATATTGTTATACTCAATCTTTCCAAATACGGAAGGAAGCAAAGCAAGCAGAAGCTCCAATACTGCTGCAATAAATAACACAGAATGCTTGATTTGTGCTGCGGTGAGTACATTAAAGCCAATTATCTTCAGAAAGAAAGTGAATAAGGAGGCTGCATATAATAAAAATGACAACCTGGGCATGTCTGGAAAACATCCTGCAATTTGTATTCGAGGTGCATTACTTGAGGAAAAAAGTAATCACTTTAATTAAGAACACTAGAACACAGTTCTACGTAAATTAGGGTTTAATTAAAAAAGGAAAACATTTACGGAAACGGTTGCTGCCACGCTAGTGATAAAACCGGTGAAAAGCATTAACCTGTCCCAAATTAAAAGGACGCTCCTGCAGTGGAGGGGGCATTCACATTACTGACCGTGTTACCCAGTGAAATCATGCTGGAAGAGAATTTTTCCGACTTAGCAAAGTGTTACACTAAGCGATTTTGCTCTAATAACACAAAGGCAATTTCTGCTAACAGCAATTTAGTCCAGCAGATCGAAATGACTAAAAAATGCAGTTCTATTGAAATCAATGAAATCTGACAACTAGCTGGTGCAGGGAAGAAGAATAATATATGCTAATCTGGAATTAGAAAGTGTTTCCTCTCCTCTTCAGGTTACTTTCAAGAAATTAAAATGGTGGCTGCAAACTGAAGGGTGGAAAAGATACCCTCCGCCAATCAGATATTGACAGCCTATCCTTGGGAATACCCCTTATAAAGATAATGTGTAGCCAAAAATTTTTTTCCAGTTAAAGCTAAATAGCACCACATATCTTTTTTTATCAGTTTTTATTTTGTAATTGCAGATTTTTTATTCTATTTTCTGAACATAATTATAGGGGCGGCCATCTTGCTTGAGCCTATTCTTATCAGCATTAAGGGTCCATTCACCTGTTTGCATCCATTCCGTAATTTTGCGGAACAGGTGTGGACCCATTCATTTAAATGGGGCTGCAAAAAGATGCAAACAGCACATAGTGTACTGTGCGCATCCGCACTTCCGTTCCGCGGCCCCCGAAAAAAAAGTTAGAGTGTATCCTATTCTTGTCCGCAGCCACGGATAAGAACAGGTATTTCTATCATAGTGCAAAATGCGGAACGCACATGGCCGATGTCCGTGATTTGCGGACTACAAAACACTTGTGGACATGTGAATGGTCCCTTAGAGATATGCTTTACGGCAGCCACATACACAAAATGGACAGGAGGAGACCTCATTGATTTCTATGGGAGAGTTTTCTAGGCATGTTCTGTGATCTGTGCAGAGGTCAGAAGCTCTAATAATCCCCTACTGTGAAAGATGGATTTGGTGTTACCTATGTATAGGTGATATCTGTCATTATAATCCAGCCTGTAACGATAAGCAGATAACTGCAGTAAAAATGATTGGTACAGACCAAAACGTGGGGCCTAATTTTGGGTTTAGTGGCCAGATAAAAACTGCAGAATGTTATGCTATTTTAATATAGATATTGACAAGGGAAATTATGATTTAAACAATGGGTCACTTTCTCATGACACATTCCCTTTATGTATCCTACAAAGTTTTAAATGATCAAGGAAAAAATGGCATTTCACTTTCAATCCACAATATCATTAATAAAGAGATCTAAAAGAATTGGACTCAACATAGAGATCCCTGCAGCTTCCCTCTGCTGAGTTCAGTCCATTTTAAGTATACAGAGGTAAAAAATTAAAAAGTAATTACATTATAAGTCCTCATGAAAATCAATCCTATTAGGAGTGGAACGCTTCAAACAGACATGAGTCATCTGAAGTCGTTAGTGAAATAACCTGTTCATTCAATGGTTAACCTGAAGTTTTTTTAATGTAAAGATCAGAATAGACAAGAAAACAGTCCCCCAAATTTGGTAAAAATCTTCTAAAGCTATACTAAAGAAGCACTGCAAAAATTTTTATTCCATGTCCTGCTAGAAATGTACATGATGTAATCTGTAGTGAATGTCATTTTCTTACCAGCGTCTGTATTTTTAAGTTATTTCTCCCTGATGCTTCTCATCTGTGTCATGTGACCAGCAATCAGACTCACCAACTCATACAGAGACTTATGTGAGGACAGGAAGTCTAATTCTCTATGTATTCCTATGGGAGCCTCACTTTCAGTCTCATAGGAATGAATAGAGCAGTAACTGGCTTCCTGCCCTGGGTCAGTTGGAGGTCGGGAGTTGGTCACATTACCCAGATACAATTAGAAGAGAGGGGATAGTTCACAAATACAGTCTCTGATAAGAAGAGGTCATTCACTACAGATTACATCATGCACCTTTCTAACAGGTCAGAGAAATTTTTGCGGGAGTTCTTCTTTAACATTGAAATCCTATAGAGCTATAATATAAAACATTACCTGGATAACTGTTTGAATCTTCACCCACACCTCAGCCATGTCATAGAGTTTAATGTCCCCATCTTGACTCGTGGGAGAAGCCACAGTTTCCTGGAGATATCCCAGAACTACAGAATGAGCAGAGGCCACTGCATTAAACTTATCAAACAAAAGCTCCAGAAGCTCGAGAAGAAGCCTGGAGGAGATAAAGAGTAAACATGTTAATGGGAAGCATTTTATATGAACCAACTCTATAGAACAGCGCTATTAAAACGCGTTGCTCAGCAAATTTCTTTACATTCTACACTAACATTCTTCTTTCTCTTCTTGGATATGTAGATGTTTTCTAGGCAATCTTTATCTGTAAACAAGCTAGTCTTTTTCCTCTTATGGGAGGTAATCCGCTGAGGTATATGGCAGAGGCTCATTCCTCTAGCTACATTGACATATCATGCACATTCTGCTAAGCAGAGCGTGCAGGTTTATGGTGCAGATTTCAGAAGCTAATGCTGCAAGCCAACTGAGAATAAGCAATTGGCCAACCACAATCTCATGTGTATTGTCAGCTTTAGAGGATCTGTCATCACTTTCCCTCAAAACATTATTGTGTTAATCATTATCTAGTGTTAGGTCAATTGGCGCTATATAAATGACTGCTCTCAACCCTCAACCACATAAAACACCTTGAAAATGAATTGAAACACTGATTGTGAGCCACAACTTTTCTTCCAACATCAATGCTTGACCTCAAATGCCCACAGATATGCTCCAAAATTTTGTGGGAAACCCTCACAGAAGAGCGGAAGAGGACCTAACTGTATAAACAATCATTGTATGAAATTGATGTCTAACAAATTCGTATAGGTGTGATAGTCAGGTATCCATATATTTGTGGTCATATTGTCCATATGCAGTAACTGTGTTAAAGGGGCTCTCAAACATTTTACAACTGATAACCTATCCCTAGGATCAGATTGGCAGAGGTCCAAGCATTTGTTATCCCAGCCAAGTACCTGTTCTGGAGTAGCATCATCAACAGCTGGAACCGCATAGTTCCATCCATTCTGTAGTGGGTGGAGCTGGATACTGCTCCCAATTAAATGAATGAGAGCAGCAATGCAGTAACCGACTTCATCCAATACACACCTATTTCCAGAGCTTGAGCTACCCCCATACAGCTGATCAGTGGGGATGCAGGATTCTGGACTCCCACCAATATGATAGTGATGACCTATCGTAGGACGAGGTCATCAATTGTTAAACCTTGGGAGATCCCCTTTAAGAACATGACATACACCCCCATAGTGATGAGGAGAGATGAGGAAGCAAAGGTATTAAAAAAAAAATAAAAAAAATCTCCACTGAGGAAAATAAACTGTCAGATGAAATGCAGAATGTAAAAGTAAATTCCCCTTTAAAAGTGCTGTCTGACCAAGGAAGAAGTACAGTGGCATCTTGAAAAGATTAATATAGATAAATCGCTGGGACCAGATGGCATACAGCCCCATATCCTAAGAGAATTAAGCAATGTCATAGCCAGACCCTTATTTCTGATACTTAAGGACTCTATACTGACAGGGAGTGTCCCACAGGATTGGCGCATAGCAAATGTGGTGCCAACATTCAAAAAGGGTCCAAAAACAGTGCCCGGAAATTATAGCTGGAAATTTTAACATTTGTCATGGGTAAACTGTTTGAAGGTTTTCTAAGAGATGCTATCTTGGAGTACCTCAATGAAAATAAGCAGTCAATGATCTCCTTTTTATATAATCCCGCTATACCCAATAGTCTCACAGCCCCCATGGTCCGTGTCTGGTAATCGTTGGGTCTATTTCGCCTGGCGGACCTTGTTGATGCCCACCTTGACACTTAAGTCCTTTTCTCAGCTCCAGGAGCACTCTAACCTACCCCGCACTGAATTTTTCCATTACTTACAGATCCGCCATTATGTCACCACTATTTTTGGGTCGCTTCAGGTCTCAGTCCCCACCCTGTTTGAACGTATATGTCACCTGGGCACCAACACGAAGGGTTTGATTTCTATAATTTACCATCTCCTCTCAGCTCCAACGAAGGGGACCCCACCCCATCACAAATATATGGACAAATGGGTTGCCAATATTGGTTCCCTCTCATACTCCGCCTGGCAGATTATTTGGAGCAGGACCGCAAAATCCTCCATTTGTACTACATATAAAGAAACGCAATATAAAATATTTATGCACTGGTACCACACCCCAGCCCTCCTACACTCTCTGAATCCTGCCATCCCATCCACTTGCTGGCGATGCCTAAAGAAGGAAGACACCTTATTCCATATTTTTTGGACCTGTCCGCTGATTGTGCCTTTTTGGGAAGAGGTGAGAGACATTATCCACTCCCTCCTCTCGATCCCAGTTATACTGGATCCTAAGACTTATCTGCTTAACCTCCCACCTCTGAGACTGAGTAGGAATTCTTCTAGGCTGTTCCTGCTTCTGTGTACGGCACCTAAGTCCTTGATTGCAAAATCATGGAAACAAATGAACCCCCCCTCTAAAGCTATGTTTCTCGCTAGAATACGTGACATTAGATCACAGTACTACCTCACAGCCTCCCTTAATAATACATTGGACCAATTCGGTGTGATTTGGTTGCCATGGGACGCACACCCCTCTTACTGTTAGATCATGCCCCCAAACCCCATCTCCTTTCCTTCCCGCCTCCCTCCCCCGTCTTGTCTGTCCTTGTCTTGTGTTTTGTCTATGTTACTGTTTTTTATTTTTATTTTCTCCCCTTTCGGGAATCTTGACACCTCTTTTTTTTTAATTCATTGATATGCTAAAGGACATTTTGTTTGCTCCATGGATACAATTTTCAATGTCCTTGTTTGTTATGTTTTCTTAAGTAATTTGTATTCTACTGTGCTATATTGAAAAAACCTGTGTACTTTTTTTTGTACCAATAAAATATACAGTTTAAAAAAAAAAAAAAAAAAGAAAATAAGCAAATAACACCATATCAGTATGGCTTCATGAGGGATCGGTCATGTCAAACTAATTTAATCAGTTTCTATGAGGAGGTAAGTTCTAGACTTAACCGCGGCGAATCAATGGATGTCGTATATCTGGACTTCTCCAACGCATTTGACACTGTACCACATAAAATGTTAGTATATAAAATGAGAATGCTTGGCCTGGGAGAAAATGTCTGTATGTGGGTAAGTAACTGGCTCAGTGATAGAAAACAGAGGTTGGTTATTATTAACGGCACATACTCAGATTGGGTCACTGTCACTAGTGGGGTACCATAGGGGTCAGTATTGGGCCCTATTCTCATCAATATATTTATTAAAGGGGTTTTCCGAGTTATATATATTGATGACCTATCCTCAGGATAGGTCATCAATATCAGATCAGCGGGGGTCCGACATCTGGCACCCCAGCTGTTTAAAGAGGAGGCGCGCGCCGTATCAGCGCTGCCTCCTCTTCATTGTTTACATGCTGGCCATAACGGGGTAGTGGTGAGTAGGTGTAATTACACCTCACCGCCCCATTCATTTCAATGGGAAGAATCACTTCCATAGACTTGTATGGAATGTAATATTTACATGTCAAATATTAATAATGTGACATTACACTAGTGACTTGCAATAGAAAATTGTTTGTATCAAGCGATCTCTGAATTAGACTTTTTTGTATAACACATGGGTATGACATTATGCAATCCGATATGTCAGTTTTGTGGCGTAAAAAAAGTCACAAGTCAACTGCGAAATTTTCATTGCAACTGCTATATTTTGTGATCCTTGCCACTTTTCACTTCTAACAGATTAGACCTGAATTACGGCTCATTTCTTATGTGCAACTTTCGAAAAGTCGCAAAAAGTCACAACCTACACTGGGCAACCCCCTGGTCTACTTTTAAACCTGAAGGTGTAAACCATGTTACATTCACACTAAATATATTAAGGTGCACCCATTCATAAACTTGGTGCCGGCACACAAAGGAAAGTCAGACTTAAAACTGACAGAAAAATAACCTCAAATGATAAATGACCCCCCTATGTGCATTGAGGTCAACTCTAAGCAAAAATGTCCTCAAATGTACCACTAAGATTTGCAGCAATGCAAAACCGTCAATAGGAATAAGAATCATACGACTAGGAAAACAAGGAAGTGACTGGTGAAAAACAGACAGATGCAGTGGCATTGTGACTTCAGGATAGGCACCATAACGGAATCGAAAAGTCTGTAAATGACAGATGCCTTTAGGCCCCTCATCTTGTTTTGGCTTGCTGAAATGAATGACCTTATTGGAAGTGACTGGTACTCTTCAACCTAATCACCAGAAGAATAACATGTTCTTCCCCCAAAACTCTATACGACTACTCTAAATGTGGTACAGACCGGTCATTTGTGGCTTCTGAGTGTATGGAAGAAAAGACACAATCCGTCACAATGTAGAAGCATTCTTTTTTCTTCTTTTTGATGCAAGTAAATTTAACAGTTAAGACTAGTTTCATACTAGAGCTAAACTGTAAATACGATTCTTTATGGGTTCCTAGTAAAACAAGGTCCAAGACAAAAATTGTAAACTGTTACCAGAAAATCCACTGTTAAGGCTACTTTCACATTAGCGGCAGCACGGATCCAACGGGTGAAGGGTGCCACCGGACCTGTGCTGCCGGAACTGTGCTCCGGCCCCACACGTGTCAGACAGTGTCATACATACATACACTTACACATACATATATAAACTTACATACATACATACATACATATATACTTACATAGGCCCAGACAGCAGGAGGAGGAGGACGGCGCAGGACAGGAGGAGGATGGCGCGCACAAGGGTAAGTTTACCCACAGCGCCACCTGCTGGAGGGAGGGGAAATTGCAGGGAGATGGAATGACCCCCATTGAAAGTCAATGGAGGACGGATCCGTTTACCATTGTGTCACACCAAATGGATCTGTCCCCATTGACTTGCATTGGGGATCATTCCGGATCCGTCTTGGTGCGGAGGCCCAGACGGGAGAGCAAACCGCAGCATGTTGCGGTTTGCTCTCCAGTCTGGAGACGGAACGGAATGCTTCTAGGAGCATTCAGTTGTCTTCAGTTCAGTTTTGTCCCCATTGACAATGAATGGGGACAAAACTGAAGCGTTTTATTCTGGTATTGAGCCCCTATGACGGAACTTAATACCGGAATTCAAAAATGCTAATGTGAAAGTAGCCTTACACAGACACAATGCCTTGTAGGACTATCTCATCAGAATGTAACGATACCTTTCACTTAGTGATCAGTTGCTTCATTCTGGAGAAAAAGTACCTTTAATCCAAATGCAAATGAGCAGTTAAGTGCAACAAGGGTGGGACCAAGCCTCTCTGTGCACCTTTGCTCCTCTTTGCTTCCTATATCAGACCCTCCCTCTCTTTCTTGATTGACAGGGACATGTTCCTGTATCGTCACCTTGCCTCATCATTACCAGGCTTTAGAGCTGTGGGGATGTTTCATCAGCTCCTGCCTCCAACTGATGACACTATATGACACACATTTACAGTACTACAGAAATTCTTAAAAACAAGGAGGCAATCTGTTTCTTTAGCACATCCATGCAGTGTAGATTACATGCAATAAATATCTTACTGTGGTTGATTTTCCTGGGTCACAGCTTCTCCTCGCTGATAGCCATTGTCTGCCACCTGAGTGGTAGAGCGTTTGACAATTTGTTTTAGCTCATGTTCTAGGCGCTCCTTTATGGCTTTCACCGTCTCGGGGATCTTTTTCAGCTTTGCCAGACCTTTAATGAGAACTCCCATAAACACTGTGCTGTTCTCCTCAGGGTCAGAATCAGGATCGTCTTTGATGTCTTGAAGGCACAGGTCCTTTACTGTAAATATAACCATCAAAGTAAGCACAAAGAAACTAAATGGCACAGACAGTAGCTGTGCACAGTGTTCTTCCTAAAAGAGAAGATAACATAATCCAGGATGTCAATAACCCTAACCCTACAACCCCTCTAAAACAAGGACCAGGGCATTAGGCACCTGACAGAACAGAAAGCCTTTTATACGTCATTGTACAATATGTTACATGTACAACCAAAGTTGTTAAAATTCTAAAGGTTGTGCTGGAAATTATTCACATAGGCAGGTATACAGTCTAAGGCAGAGATCTCAAACTTGTGGCCCTACAGCTGTTGTAAAACTACAACATCCATCATGCCAGGAGAGCCTACAGCTATTGGGGCATGCTGGGAGTTGTAGTTTTGCAACAGCTGGAGGGACCCGAGTTTGAGATCCCTAGTCTAAGGAGAACTAATCAGGTAGACACGACATCCCAGGAGAAATCAATCTGGACGACTCCTAAATATGTAAATTCAATAAAAATCTACTTTCACTGGAGTTCCCCTTTAATATTTCAGATGATAATAAGTACCACCAGATACATACCAGTGGAACAGCCGGGAGTGCCAAACTGAGAGTTATCTAGGAACTTGCGTGGAGTAGACAAATTTGTCACATCAAGAAGAGGCAGTGGAGAGTCTTTTGCAAGTGAGCTGCATTATAAGAAAAAAACATTTTAATCACTGGAAAAAAAATCATGCTCAAATAATCCCCACTGCACCTTTAAAGAGGAACAGTCACCCCTCCTAACAAGTCTGTGCATTCACCATGTCTTATCAATTCTGGAGCATCTATTCTTATCTTGTACCATTCCTTTATTATTCCTTTGAGATTTTATGAACGAATTGCTAGCAGTTTGCAATGAAGACCCATCTGGGTGTTACCAGTTAGGGGGTGTGACCCTGCACAGTCTGACATTATCCAATGAGTGCTGCCAGTGACAGATCACCCCCTACTGGTAACACCCAGCAGGACCATCATTACAGACTGTTAGATAGTAGAAATAATAAAGGAATGACACAACATAGAGCCATAAGAATAGATGTTCCAGAATTGTTATTACATGGGGAATGCATGAAGCTATTAAAACAGGCATGTCAGGAGAGGTGAAAGGTCCTCTTTAAAAAGAAACACAGCCGTCTCCTCCTCCCTGTACCGATGGTATGGAGTTACATACAGGGTTGGAAACTAAAACGGGGGCATAGGGGGGGAAACGGAGCACCACATAGAAAAAAAAAAAAAAGAGTGATATCACATGCCATCTATTGATATAGTAATGTGAGGACCGGTGAAAGTTCCGCTTTAATGACAAAACAACATTTACCAAGGGATAAAGTACCACAGGTTCTCTAATGGAGATCAGCCATTATCAATGAGGAAACTGTGTGTCTAGAAAATAAATGCCCAGTGGACATCTGTGCCAATTTGCACAAAATATATTGGGCCAATTGTTTAAAGGTTTATTCCCATCTGACAAATTTGTGTCACAGTATACGCCATAAATGTCAGATAGATGCAGGTTCCATCTTTAAAATGGAGTTCCCTGACCCCTTCCACCTGGATACGACTCTGCTGGAGGGGATAGCATAGGCCAAAAGGACACTCTTTTTTGGTTGCTGTCTGATAAATGGATACCCCTATGGATACCAGCATGTACATTGGGACCTTTCCTTGTGCACACATTAAAAGGACCTGAACCCGGACATATTCCTTTCTTCAAATCTCCGGCCCCCTGATAGAAGCATCGGGGCATTTCATACTCCAGTGCTTTTCTTTGCCCTGTGTGATTCAGCGCAGAGCAAAGACATTTTTAGGAGATCCGATGACGTACCGGGCTCTCCATAGGGACTGCTAGGTGGAGGCTTCTGCCCAGCAGTGAGCCCGGTGACATCACCGACACTGATGGGTGGGCTTTAGCCCTGCGCTAGCCTGTAAAACGGCTAGGGCAAAGGAGAGCATCGGAGCATGAAAGGGTGAAGATGGGGATAACCCCTTTAAATATATACAATAAAGTGGGATGTGAATGAGGCCTTACAAATCGTATTTATTTGACCCTACACTTTAGCCTAAAGTAGATAAAATTGGACAAGTTCAACCAAAACGATTTTTCGTCGGGTGAAATTTAACAACGATCAAGTTTTAGCCAACTAATGACAGACAAGACTCACAGGAGCGCAGCTACCGTCTTGCAGCTTATCAAGCACATTGTATAGCATCTGTGCTTGGTATCGCTATCAGCCCCATTCACTTCAATAGGGCTGAGCTGCTCCTAGGCCACATGACACATGAATGTGTCGTCACTCAGTCTAGGAAAAGCTGGGAGAATGCCACGCGGTACTGAGACTACCTTCTCAAACAGCTGATTGGCGGGAGTCCCGGGTGTCAGACCCCCACCGATCAGATACTGATGACCTATCCAGAGGAAAGGTCATCAGTAGAAAAATCTCAGAAAACCCCTTTAATATTTAGATATTTAACATATGGAAAACTAATCTCCCTGATATCAGCTGCCCATCTCTTTCATATTTTCTATGGGTAAAAATCCACTGTTAGGCTTCATTCACATGACAGCATGTGTTTTGCGGACCTGCAGAAAAAAAAAAAAAGTATGACGTTCCGTATGGCATCCGTTTTTATTTTTTTGCGGATCCATTGTAACAATGCCTATCCTTGTCAGCAAAACGGAGAAGAATAGGACACGTTCTATCTTTTTTGTGGGGCTACGAAACGGACATACGGAGGCGGACAGCACACTGTGTACTGTCCACATTTTTGGCGGACCCGTTGAAATGAATGGGTCCGCATCCTATCCGCAAAAAAACAGAACGGACACAGAAACAAAATACGGTCATGTGAATGAAGGATTAATGCCAATCTGTGTGACTATATACAACTATAACATTATATACATGTTATATTATTTTTATATCGTCTTAACGCATATGGATGTGCGTACAGTATCAAACAATCTGCAAGTCGCAGCACCCATTTGTAATTCGTCTTCTGCAGGCAGTACGCGTCCTCCAACATCTATTAGATTTGCAGTCCAGCAAACGCTGAGGAATCGGCTAGATCAGCATTCTCTGCACTTCCTGGCTGACTGATTTCCCTTGGAAAATGAAGGAGATTCTACAGCTTCAGTATGTGCTGACTAGTGACCTTATATGATAATACAGCTCCAGAGGGTAATGCCCTCAAATTAAAAGCCGCAAAAATGTCATAATGGAACCGTGCTCCATTCAAACAATACTACTCAAATTCTGTGCAGTTATTTCTGAACAAAAGCCTAGATTCAAAGTAAAACGTATGCTGAAACCATAACCAAGGTGGGAACACCTCCAAGTATTTCAAACTTTTAAAGGAAGCAGATTACTTTGGGTACCTATAATGATTTTATTTGGTTAGGAGGGGGCGTATACAATGTCACAATTTTGTTATTTTTTGGGTTTCCTTTACACAGCATACAAAATAAAAACATGGAACATGGAATTTATTCTGTGGTTTATCATCTTTACAGTGATACCAAATTATACAACGTCATACCAAAAATACATGTTTGCAAAAACTAAAAAAATTCATGATTTTTACAAAAAGTCATTTTGTGTGACCTTTTTCTTAGAACCTTTTTTTTCTGTTAACAGAGCTGTGTAAGTTATTGATTTTTTTGTTCAAGATAAATTAATGTTTTCAGTGGTACCATTTTGGGGAATTTGTCACTTTTCAGTGTTGTTTTTTTCTTTTCTATTATTGCGGGAGTTTTAAATATATTTACATTTTTATTTTTTTTTTTACGCCCATGAGAGCACTTGACCATATATGAGCCTGATCTTTCGTGTAATACAATACAATGGGGGAGATTTATCAAACTGGTGTAAAGTAGAACTGGCTTAGTTGCCCATAGCAACCAATCCACTTTTCACTTTTGACAGCTCCTTTGGAAAATGAAAGGCGGAATGTAATTGGTTGCTATGGGTAACTAAGCCTGTTCTACTTTACACCAGTTTGATAAATCTCCCCCTATATCTTTGCACTGCAGTGTATTAAGCCTGTCATTGTAATGCTAACAGGCATCTCACTATGTCCTGCATCAGGCCTGATAGGTGTAGGAAGCTGGCAAATTGGGAACCTTCACTAGGTTCCCGACTGCTATGACAATCTATTGGGCGATGGGGTTTAGCACTGTATTAGCATTCTTCTGACAGCAGAAAAAGAGCTTGCATCAGTCTTATCATACCAATACCTCTCTAATGCGTCAGTACTGGTAAAAAAAAAAAAAAAAAGAATAAAAACATAACTGAAGATAAATAATCTCCTTAAACGGTTGTCAGAGTTAAAATAAACTAAATTAAAATAACTATCACATTTCTTCTACTAGGGAGCTGCACAGCTAACATCTCCTTTCTGGCTGCAGGGGTGACCTTCTGTGTACAGACGTCACCATGCATCTAATCATTGGCCTCAGCGGTGTATGGGATGTCGCCATTTAGGCCAGCGATTGGCTGCAGCAGTAACATGGTGCGCTTAGAACGTCACTGCTACAGCCAGGAAAGCAAACAGTGGAGGGAGGACTATAGCACAGTGCTGTGAGCGGCAAGGGAGAAAAGTAGAAGTATGAAAACTGATGTCAAAGTTAAAGAAGAACTCCCGCAAAAATGTTTATTCTCTGACCTGTTAGAAAGGTGCATGATATAATCTGTAGTGATTGTCATTTTCTTATTAGTGACTGTTCCTGTGAGTAAAAACCTCTCTTCTTATTGTAGCTGGGTCATGTGACCAACTCCCTGACCTCCAACTGACCCAGGACAGGAAGCCAGTAACTGCTCTATTCATTCCTATGGGAGCCTCACTTTCAGTCTCATAGGAATACATAGAGAATTAGACTTCCTGTCCACACATAAGTCTATGTGTGAGTTGGTGGGTCTAATTGCTGGTCACATGACACAGATAAGAAACTTCAGGATGATAGAAGTCAAAAATTCAGACACTGGTAAGAAAATGACATTCACTACAGATTACATCATGTACATTTCTAGCAGGACATGGAATAACATTTTTGTCGGGAGTTCTTTAAATAAACACTCGGACAACTCCCCTAAATAGGTCATAAAAAGACACTTTACCCGCTTCTATTCTTATCCTGGTTCCACTGCCCCACACGACTGGTGGATTTAATGTACAGGTGACGGTGTAGCTCATCAATCAGAACTGAGTGCATGTTCATCTTCTTACTGTGAAGTTCAAGACGCAGGTCACTAAGACCTTCCACCTGGAGTAAAGGTCCTTCTAAGGAGTCCACTGCAGACACCTAGACCGGAAACAAACAGAAGCAAACCATATAAATGTGCAATACGCTAGGGTCACTAGTTATGGTAGTTGTGTCCCACTTTATGTGACAATCACCGAATGTGGGAATGAAAAGAAAGAGAAAGAGCGCACATGATTCTGAAGAGACACATTCTAGAAGAATTGAGTTAGAAGACACGGAAAAGTAAAATTTAATAGAAGTCCTGTAGTAAACATTCACTCTCTTTTTTTTTTTATTAGATACGTTGTTATAGGATTTTCATATATATCAGTGTGAAGTAAACACATACAGTAATGGATAAGTACAAATCAAGTAATCATCCAAATTGAACCGATACATCTATTATAATATAAGGGGTCCATGGTGATGGTGTCTTTCAAACGGGACAGCGCACTATAATAGTTTCTGTTCTCTCATGAACGAATAACAAAAAGAAAGAAAACTAGAAATATAACCAAAAGAAAAGAACAAGCAATTACACAACCACAGAGTAAAGTCTCCTACTCACACTGAGGGAAGTCCTTCTGTAAATGGCGTGTGAATGAGGTGACCCCCATGTGTAAAGGAAGTGATTAATGGTCTAATAATCTAATAATTAACAAGAGTCTTAGGGAATGCTCACACCTGCGTTTGAATTTCCGTTCTTCTGTTCCGTCTCAGGGACAGAAAAACGGGAAAAATGTTTCCAGTATTATGCTTATTTAAAAGAATAGGACAAAATGCAGGGCTCCAGATTGCGACCAAAATGGTCGCAAATGCGACTTAGGTTTTACAAATGGCGACAAGACTTTTTAGTCTTGTCGCCATCTGCGCCTGGACCCGACCACATTTACTGATGCTAGGATGCTATTGCGCAGCCTAGTATCAGAGAACATGGAGCAGATAAAATAAAAAAATCTCTTACCTGTCCTGCGTCGCGGCTCCGCTCCAGCGCTCCTCTGTCTTTGCGGGCGGCTCTGCACTGTCCTGATGGCGTACAGCGTCAGGACGTAGTGCGCGCACTCTGACCTGACGCTGCACGCAGTCAGGTGATAGTGCAGCACCGGGACGACAGAAGAGCGCTGGACCCGAAGCGGAGCCGCTGCGCAGGACAGGTAAGAGATTTTTTTATTTTATTCTGATGGCCGCAGAGTGGGCTGATCTGAGGTCTGATGGGGGCACAGTGGGCTGATCTGAGGTCTGATGGGGGCACAGTGGGCTGATCTAAGGTCTGATGGGGCCACAATGGGCTGATCTGAGGTCTGATGGGGGCACAGTGGGCTGATCTAAGGTCTGATGGGGGCACAGTGGGCTGATCTAAGGTCTGATGGGGGCACAGTGGGCTGATCTAAGGTCTGATGGGGGCACAGTGGGCTGATCTAAGGTCTGATGGGGCCACAATGGGCTGATCTGAGGTCCGATGGGGCCACAATGGGCTGATCTGAGGTCCGATGGGGCCACAATGGGCTGATCTGAGGTCCGATGGGGCCACAATGGGCTGATCTGAGGTCCGATGGGGCCACAATGGGCTGATCTGAGGTCCGATGGGGCCACAATGGGCTGACCTGAGGTCTGATGGGGGCACAGTAGGCTGATCTGAGGTCTGATGGGGGCACAGTAGGCTAATCTGAGGTCTGATGGGGCCATAATGGGCTGATCTGAGGTCCGATGGGGCCACAATGGGCTGATCTGAGGTCTGATGGGGGCACAGTAGGCTAATCTGAGGTCTGATGGGGGCACAGTGGGCTGATCTGAGGTCTGATGAGGGCACATTAGGCTAATCTGAGGTCTGATGGGGGCACAGTGGGCTGATCTAAGGTCTGATGGGGCCACAATGGGCTGATCTGAGGTCTGATGGGGCCACAATGAGCTGATCTGAGGTCTGATGGGGGCACAGTGGGCTGATCTGAGGTCTGATGGGGGCACAGTGGGCTGATCTGAGGTCTGATGGGGGCACAGTGGGCTGATCTGAGGTCTGATGGGGGCACACACATTATACTGGTTGGGGTTTTTATTACTGGGGAGGGTGATGATAACTACATTTAATACAACTACAGAAGGCGGGTGCCGCACCTGAGGGGTTAACTACCACCGATTGCCACCCTATAATACAGGTCAGGTGCCGGCTATGTGATCCTGCGCCGGCACCCGCCTCCTGTAGTTGTATTAAACGTAGTTATCATCATTGGTGGCGCAGTGCGCCCTCCCCAGTAATAAAAACCCCAACCAGTATAATAATCATTAGTGGCTCAGTGCACCCCCCCCCAGTATTATTCATTGGTGGCGCAGTGCCCAACCCCCCCCCCAACTATAATAATCATTGGTGGCAGTGGCCACAGGGTCCCCTCCCCCCCTTCATTTGTGGTTCAGTGGCAGTTCCGATTGGAGCCCAGCAATGTAATCGCGGAGCTCCGATCGGTTACTATGGCAACCAGGACGCTACTGAAGTCCTGGCTGCCATGGTAAGCTCCCTGCTGCCCTGTGCACAAAGCCCAGGGCAGCAGGGAGAGTGTAACCAGCAGGGAGAGTGTAACACGCCGGGCGGCATGAACACACGCCGGGCGGCATCCGTGGTATTGCAGATCTGTACTTTTGTGGATCCACAATACTAAGGCCGTCTGAATGGCCCCTTAATCACCCCCTTTCCCAATATACTATAAAATATATTAATAAATATCCGAAAAGTCCAAACTATTAAAATATTTAAAAAATCTCCTATACGGTGAACACGTAAAAGTAAAAAAAGAAAAATAAGGGGGGCGTGGCTAGCCATGGCAGAGTGAAGACGCGTCTTCTGTGCTCCTCCGTCTCCCTGCTAAAAATCCAGCACCATCCACAGCCATCATGGGCAAGTCGACTAAGAGAGGTAGAGGCCGCTCATCGGCTGCCCTCTCTGCATCTCATGGGGACCTCACTGCCTTCTTTAGGAGGCCCCCGGACATAGATGAGGGACCAGGCCCTGCATCACCGGAGCGTGCTCATGGCCGGCAGCATGGCGGCGGCGGCTGCCCGTCTACACCCGGGGCCGCATCACCGGCCCGCTCCCTGGCCGCTTCTGTTCTACCAGCTGGTGCCTCACCTGCCTCCCTCCGGGCCCAGTCGGCTCCTCCGGGTCCCCGCGCTGAAGATGCCGCGTGCCTTTCAGCTTCTCCTGCGCAGCCCGCCACTCTCCATCATGGCGGCGGTGCGCCTCCCGCTCCGGACCCGCTCCTGCAGCCTGCGGACCCTCTCCACCTTCAGGACCACCAGTCCCAGCTTGGATGCCGGACTACTGCGGGACAGGCAAGTCCTCTGCTCCTCTCTCAGTCCCCACCGGGGTCCCCTGCAGCCCTTAGCCTCCTGCCTGCCGGGCAAGCTTTTGGGGCTTCCTCCCTGCGGCCTACTGCCATGTCATTCTGCCCCCAGCCGGCGCAAGTTGTGGGGCCTCATCCTCCTTTGCCTTTGACCGGGTCTGGACCCCCAATGACCCAAGGGGCCGCATGCAGCCGCCACTTTGCTGATGAGCTATTATGCTCCTTGCCTGATAGGCCCCAGTCTGCCCCACCATGCCGTCAGAGGGGGCCCCTGTCCCCCCCGGACTCTCCAACTCCATCTCTGGCGGCGTCGCCGCATTGGTCCACTGGCTCTTCTTCATGGGGGGGCCATAAGGGGTTATGCCCCAACTCTCCGCAAGCCCGGGCTCCTCCCCCCCCAATGTTGTCGGGGCGCCTGCTGCCTACCCCCTGCCAATGCTGTCACATGGATCATCTCCGCCAACCCTGATGGATGATTCCAGGGTGCCCACGGTGGCCGATCTACGTCAACTTCTTTGCTCTCTGCCATCTAAGGAGGACTTTTCTGCTTTCGCATCAAATATCCTTCAGGAGTGTAAACAGGAGTTCGCCCAAGTCCGAACTGAACTCAATACTCTAAAAGGTCGGGTGGACGCTGTCTCCCAAGATCAGTCAGAGCTTCACTCGACAGTGCAGAAGCTTCAAGATGTTACCCAGCTACATGGGACCCAGTTACACACCCTTCAACAGCACCTTGATGACTTGGAGAACAGGGGTCGCCGCAACAATATTCGGATCCGGGGCATCCCTGAGTCTGTACCCCCTGCGGATCTCTTTCCTGCACTTCTCAGCATCTTCAACAATCTCCTGGACAGACCAAGGTCCTCCCACATCGAGATCGACCGAGCTCATCGGGCTCTGCGACCCCCTCCCCCGGATGGAGCACCGCCTCGTGATGTGATCTGTCGCATTCACTTCTATGCGGTTAAAGAGCGGATTCTGTTCCAGGCTCGTCAGCACCAATCTCTATCTTTTGCTGGAGCTCCCATCATGATTTTGCAGGACCTATCCCGTTACACTCTAGCCCAAAGGGCGGCATTGAAACCCGTTCTCTCACTTTTACGTGAAAAGGGCATTCCCTACCGTTGGGGTTTCCCCTTTGCATTAATAGCGGGTCACAAAGGCAACTCTGCTACTCTCCGCAGCATCGAGGATCTTCCTGAATTCCTGCAGGGGCTCAACCTCCCCCCAGTGGACTTGGGTCACTGGCCTACATTTGCCTCCTCCACTGTGTCCCCTCCGCAAGGGCAATCTCTCTCCCAGTGTTCTGCGGGGAGTTCTCAAGGCCTTCCGTCCCGTTTGAACCGCAATCGCCGCAGAAAGCAGGATGGCGCCGGGAGGAACTCTCAAGTCTCTCGTCCCTTCTGAGGACTTCGCCTCCTGAGTTGAGGCTTTAATGTTCTTTTCCATACCGTTCCGACTAGCTCGTTTGTAGTCCCTAGTTCTTATGCACTACCTGTGGACTTTGCTGTGTTAATAAGTTGCTTGCCTAGTCTATCTTTTTCCATGCAGGGTAGACAGGTGGATCTTTACTGTCTGGCTAACACTTTCCCCACATAGGATTGGACACTCTCCTAGGAGATTATCCTCCTGGGCGACTGTCTTAGTGGACCACTTGGTCCTTGCTATTCTTCCGTTCACATTTTTGCAAGGGCTCTCCTTGCCTCATAACCCTATCTCCTTTTTTCTCTTCCCTTCTTCCTTCTAACTCGCCTTTCCCTTCCCCCCTCTTTTTTCATTCTTCTTCCTTCCCTTCCTTTCCCCCCCTCCTTCCTTGTTTGTGTCTCTCTCCCCAGGATCTGGGCATGTCTACACTCAAGATTGCATCCTACAACGCGAACGGCCTGAACTCGCCATCAAAGCGCAGCCAGGTACTTCATCACTTCCACCGACAAAAGGTACAGATTCTCTGCCTTCAGGAAACGCACTTCAAGGTGGGCTCCTCCCCGAGTTTACGTCATCGCCACTACACCACCTGGTTTACTGCTAATAACCAATCCAACAAATCTAAAGGGGTCGCCATAGCGCTCCACAAAAACTTGCCCTTCCAGTTGCTAGATTGTGTGGTGGATGTTGACGCCAGGTACTTGATTCTGTTCTTGAGCGTTGAGGGAAGGGAATTTACTATCATCAACACGTACGCTCCAAACCAGAACCAGGTTGCCTTTCTCACTGGTTTGATTGATAGGGCTATTCCCCTGGTGAAGGGTACTGTGATCTTGTGTGGGGACCTCAACCTTACTCTTGACCCTACCCTGGACAACTCCTCTGGGCGGGCTGCGCTCTCCTATGGGGCGATTAAGAGGGTTAAACGAGCCTTCTTGCAGTTGCAGCTTTGTGACCCATGGCGCCTACACCACCCTGCCGACAGGGACTACACTTGTTACTCATCCTCTCACTCCTCCTATAGCAGAATCGACTACATTTTGCTTCAACATCAGGCTCTGTCTTGGGTGGACTCCACGCGCATCGGCTCCATTCTTTGGTCTGACCATGCCCCTGTGTACTGCTCCTTTCAGCTTCCTCAGCTCTCTAAGACTGAGTGGATGTGGAGGCTCAACGAGTCCCTCCTACTGGACTCGGTATGCGCAGCGGATATATCACAATCCATTACCGAGTTCCTCCATGTACATCAGTCCGACACGACTCCCCTCCCTACCCAATGGGAGGCCCTCAAATGTGTGCTAAGGGGCGTGCTGGTCAAACATGGATCCCGGCTCAAGAGAGAAAAAGCGCATTCGCTCTCTCTTGCCCTTCAGAAAGTGACCAAACTGGAGATGGCTCATAAATGCGCCCTTGATGTGGCCACCCTTCGGGCTCTTCAGGAAGCCCGCTTGGACGCCCGGCGCCTTCTAGATAAGTCTTATCAGAAGATGGTACAGAAATGCCGTAGTACATTCTATGAGTTTGGTAACAAGAGTGGAAGAATGTTAGCCAGGGCCATCCGGCAACAGATGGCTTCCTCGCACATCCCCCTCATTAAATCCCCACAGGGGACCCAGGTTTTTGAGACTTCTGCAATTGCTGCCTCCTTTCACTCTTTTTACTCAGATTTGTACGCCCTACCTACCCCACCTGACCCGGTGGATAGCCCGCTGTCCTCTGCTTCGCGTCTGACTGCAGAGCAGTCCGCATCCTTGGAGTCTCCCTTTACAGTTGAAGAGCTCCAATGTGTTATTAAGTCTCTCCCGGGGGGCAAGAGTCCTGGGCCAGATGGGTACACAGCCCGGTTCTACAAAAACTATGTTGAAAAGCTATCACCTTTTCTTTTGAAGGTCTTTAACGCGGTGTCCACTGGTCTTCCCTTCCCGGCCCAGGCCTTAGCCGCCCATATAGCGGTTATCCCAAAACCAGGCAAGGACCCCCAGGTGTGTGCGAGCTATCGCCCTATCTCCCTGTTGAATGTTGATCTCAAGATCTTTGCCAAGCTCCTGACGAATCGCCTGAACTCCTTTATGCCCTCTTTGATCCATACAGATCAGGTGGGGTTTGTGCCGGGAAGGGAAGCCAGGGATAATACCCTTAAAACAATGGATGTTATCCATCATGCCAAGAAGCATCATATACCCTTGATGATCTTGTCTTTGGATGCTGAAAAAGCATTCGATAGGATCTCTTGGTCCTCGTTGAGAGCTGCTCTACACCATCTGGAACTGGGCCCGTGGATTACTTCCAAGATACTCTCATTATATACTTCCCCGTCAGCTAGAGTCAAGGTGAATGGCTCGCTATCTGGTTCCTTTGCCATCCACAACGGTACTCGCCAAGGCTGCCCACTGTCTCCCCTTTTATATGCTCTTGTTATGGAACATCTCCTGGCTAGAATAAGGGATAACCCTGACATCACTGGGATCCACATTGGAGGGCGGGAATACAAGTGCGCAGCCTTTGCAGATGACTTACTGCTGTATATAACAAACCCCAGAGTATCTCTCCCCTGCCTTCAGAGTGAACTCTCTCAATTTGGGGTTTGGACTAACTTTAAAGTTAATTTGTCCAAATCCCATGCTCTGAATGTGTCTCTTGCCCAGGATCTGGTGCGTTCTCTCAAGGCCTCGTTCCCCTTCTCTTGGCCTCCGGGAGGGATAACATATCTTGGAGTCAAACTGGGGGGTGATCTGACACGCCTATTCCAAGATAATTTTTTGCCCCTGGTTGCGCGCTTTGAGAAAGACCTTGAGTCTTGGCGTCGTGGGGACTTCTCGTGGTTCGGAAGGGTCAGCATATTAAAAATGAATATTTTGCCTAAACTCCTTTACCTCCTGCAGACCGTACCCATCCGCATACCGTATTCGTTTTGGAATAGGATCCGTAAGTGCTTCCTACAGTTTGTGTGGTCTCCGGGCAGGCCCAGAACTAAATGGAATGTTCTGGTTCGGCCAAAAGGCGAAGGTGGGGTCGGTCTTCCGGACTGTAAACTCTATTATCAAGCGGCAATGTACTCTCGGCTTCTTGAAGCCTGCAGAGGTCACTCCCAAAAGCAATGGGTTATCCTCGCCAGAAGTCTCTCTCCCATAGCCCTGCAGGTCATCCCCTGGATGCCGAGCGTGCCGAGCTTGGCCCGCTCCGCGCTGACCTTCACTTTTTCTCATACTTTCGCTGCTTTGAGGGGAATGCGCGTGGAGTCCTCCTTGATAGATGTTAAAGGTCCCCTGACACCAATAACTGATCATCCTCATTTCCCCCCTGGAGCCTCGGGTAGGTCGTTTTTGACGGGGACAAAACTCTCTCCTCTCCGTTTCTGCCAGGTAATTTCAGGGACTGCATTAAAACCTCTGTCTGACTTGATGGGAACCGCTCCTCACTCTGCTAAGGCCCAATTTGAGTATATTCAGCTCAAGCACCTCTTCTTCACTTTGCGAGCCTCGCACACGCTAGAGAGGGAACTTAGGCCCTTTGAAAAAGCCTGTCTTGCTCCATCGGCAGTCTTTAGGGATATATCCTTTTTATACAGATTGTTGCTGGAGCGACACCTGGCCCTACCCCTTTCGTTCTGCTCAAAATGGGAACGAGACTTGGGTATTTCGCTATCCTCCTCTCAGTGGCGCAGATGCTTTCTGTTCACGCATAAGTCTGTTCTAGCGACTAGAGCGCAGGAAACCTGCTACAAGATAATAACGAGGTGGTATAGGGTCCCCTCCCTTCTGCACAGGTGGTTCCCCTCGGTATCGGACAGGTGCTGGCGCTGTGGGTCTGCAGAGGGCACGTTGCTACATGTATGGTGGCACTGTCCTTCCCTACGCCCCTTCTGGGATGCGGTACACTCAGTGATCCAAACAATCACGAGCTTCCCGATGCCCAACTCCCCAGAGGCCTTCTTTCTGTTCCTTTTTGATCTTAATGCTCCTGCCTATAAAAAATCCCTACTGAAACATCTTATACAGGCGGCCAAAGCCGTCATACCTCGCCACTGGAAATCGTCTGTGCCCCCGACCCTGGAGGAGTGGTTTGAGGAGGTCATGTTATCTCAGAGGATGGAGGAACTAATCGCTCATACTCCTCAGCAGTTCGCGCTCTTTCTGAAGGTATGGGAACCTTGGGAAACCTTTAGGAGTTCAGGCTCCTACCGATGCTCCTGATCTGGAGTCATCGGACCTCTGGAGCGCTCCTTGGTGACCAGGAGTGGGCCTTTCTGTGTTCCGTAATGGATATGTCCATGTCCAGATCCTCCCTACCCCTCCCCTTTCCTTTGTGTCTTCCCTCTCTTCTCCCTCTTGGCTATTTTCTTAGCTGGTCTCCTTTTCTCTTGTATGGCCTTATGTAAGGCTGTCTTGTTAGATTACTCAGGTTATTATCTGATGTATCTTTTTAGTCAGATATATTAAGCGTTTGAATGTTTTGCTTCTGCTGTTCTCTTGTGTCCTACTTAGTTTTACATATTGCATAATGTATGAAAAACCAAAAAACATTTGAATTTGAAAAAAAAAAAAAGAAAAATAATTTGCCATTTTTTAGTCACCTTGTCCCGCCAAAAAAAATAGGATACGACAATTCTATTAATGGCCGGACGTTCCATCTCCTCCAAGTCTTTTTTTTAAATTATAATTATATGTATTTAAATTTGGCGCCTAAAAATTTTATTTGGCTCCTAAATTTTTCAGTTCAGGAGCCAATGGCTCCTAGGTATTTTTTTTAGTCTGGAGCACTGAAATGTATGTCAGGATGCCTCAGTTTGCATCCTTTCCGTAAAAAATGCTGCTTGCACCTTTTTTTTCTCCGGCATAAAAAGACGTAATTAAACGGAAAGTGACAGTTCCGTTTTGTTTTACATTAAAGTCAAAGGAATGAGGGATACCTCCAACAACATCCGTCATTTATTCTATGTAACGGATCTGTTTTTCTTTTGACGCATGCGCACTTTATAGAACCAAAACAGATCCGCTAAAACGAGGTCAAAATAGAAGCGTAAATAACACTTTGATCCGCCATTACGCCGTTGAGTTTCCTTTTTGACAGTTCCGTATAAAAATACATCAAATTTGCTTCCGTTTAGATGGATCTGTTATTACGGATCTACCAACGCAGATGTGAACCCTGCCTAATCAAGTAACAGATAGTCCTGGGTGTAATGAAGTCCACTTTGACCATTGCTGGTAAAGGAGGATTCTGAGAGTTGTAGTTGTAGAATTGTAGTTTCAGAACATACACATAAATATACACAGGCATATACACATACATACTTACATGCTCCCGGCAGGTCTCCACAGCGCAGGAGGAGCAGGACGAGCAGAGGGCGCTGTGGGGAATCGTCCTATGTGCGCGCCGTCCTGCTCCTCCTGCGCTGTGGAGACCTTCCGGGAGCATGTAAGTATGTATGTGTATTTGTATGTGTATATGTCTGTGTGTGTGTCTGTACTGTGTGACATGTGTGGGGCCGGAGCGCGGTTCTGGCCCCACACATGTCCCTGCGGCAGGCCTGATCCGGTGGCACCCTTCACCTGCCGGATCCGTGCTGCCGCTAGTGTGAAAGAGGCCTAACAAGAGGGCCAGTTCCAGGGATAGATGGGTCATTGAAGGAGTCAGTTGCTGAAGGAGAGCAGGTAATTACATGCCAAAAGGGAGTCAGCTTCAGGCAGGACCAAAAAATATGGTATATTGATCCTACTTTCCCACATTCTCTCCAAAACATGGGAGACACATATATATACGTGACAGTTGTTGCCGGGTATAGTACCAGCGGAAGTAATGTAAGCATTACCTCTCAGGGGTACAGGGTACAGATTATACACTTCAAATAGGATTCAGAAATTAAATTTGTGGCACTCACCCATAAAGTAAAAACTTGCTTTTATTTTAAAAGGGTATTCCCATCTTAGACAATGGGGGAATATCGCTAGGATATGCCCCCATTGTCTTATATGTGCGGGTCCCACCAATGGGACCCGCACCTATATTGAGATTGGAGCGGAGAGCGCTGTGCCTGAAGGACCCCGGGTTTCCTGAGGTCCGGCCACCACCAGGCACAGCTCCCTGCTGCTCCCATAGAAATGAATGGGAGAGCACTGCGCATGCACGGCCACGGCTCCCATTCATTTCTATGCAGCCGCCGGAAATAGCCGAGTCAGCGCTCGGCTATTTTCAGCGGCCCCATAGAAATGAATGGAGGGCGGCTGCGCATGCGCAGTGCGCCCTCCTTTACTTTAGGGGGCTCCGTTCTCGATATAGGTGCGGGTCCCAGCGGTGGATCCTAGCGATATGCCCCCATTGTCTAAGATGGGAATATCCCTTTAATGCATGAGTGAGCATGGCATATTCTTTTACTGGATTATGAACTGTGATTTTGATTCACGGCATTGCACCACTTATTGCCAACCTGCAATGGAATTATCTGGAGCAGACGTGGCACCGGTGAACTTGTAGATATGTGGACCCTTTAGGAGTTAATATCTTTTCACAAAGGAAAAAAACAGGCGTAAAAAACGTTGCCCAGTGAACTCTGTATCTGTCACTCATCACATCTTTTATCGTTAGTTGGCAGCATGTCTCCACGTCTAAACAATCATTCAAACAATTCAGTGGAGGATTATCAACCCATCCAATGCCAGTACAAGATTTTAAAGGGAACCAGTCATCATGAAAATGCAAAATCCTGAAAATGCAAAATAGATATGTATAGAGCAGGAGGAGCTGAGCAGATTGCTATACAGTTTTATGGGAAAAGATTCTGTAAAACTTGCATTTCTTTCATTTATATCCCTGCCCATTCTGGGCTTTGAAGTGAAGGAGGAAGTCCTATCAGTGACTGACAGCTATCTCTGTATATACAGTCATGGAGGGAAGACTGTCATCACTGATAGGACCTCCTCCTTGTGTTCAGTCAGTGATTGACAGTTATCTCTGTATACACAGTCATAGAGGGAAGGCTGGCATCACTGATAGGACCTCCTCCTTGTCTTCAGTCAGTGATGACAGCTATCTCTGTATAAATAGTCATAGAGGGAAGACTGTCATCACTGATAGGACCTCCTCCTTGTCTTCAGTCAGTGATGACAGCTATCTCTGTATACACAGTCATAGAGGGAAGGCTGTCATCACTGATAGGACCTCCTCCTTGTCTTCAGTCAGTGATGGCAGCTATCTCTGTATACACAGTCATAGAGGGAAGACTGTCATCACTGATAGGACCTCCTCCTTGTGTTCAGTCAGTGATTGACAGTTATCTCTGTATACACAGTCATAGAGGGAAGGCTGGCATCACTGATAGGACCTCCTCCTTGTCTTCAGTCAGTGATGACAGCTATCTCTGTATACACAGTCATAGAGGGAAGGCTGGCATCACTGATAGGACCTCCTCCTTGTCTTCAGTCAGTGATGACAGCTATCTCTGTATACACAGTCATAGAGGGAAGGCTGTCATCACTGATAGGACCGTCTCCTTATCTTCAGTCAGTGATGACAGCTATCTCTGTATACACAGTCATAGAGGGAAGGCTGGCATCACTGATAGGACCTCCTCCTTGTCTTCAGTCAGTGATGGCAGCTATCTCTGTATACACAGTCATAGAGGGAAGGCTGGCATCACTGATAGGACCTCCTCCTTGTGTTCAGTCAGTGATTGACAGTTATCTCTGTATACATAGTCATAGAGGGAAGGCTGGCATCACTGATAGGACCGCCTACTTGACTTCAAAGCCCAGAATGAGCAGAGATATAAATGGATAAATTAAAATAAATCAATCTGCTCAGCTCCTCCTGCTCTATAATATGCTGCCTGGAGCTCAGACACCATGTTCAATGTGATAGGTTCCCTTTAATTTAAAATGGATGGCTGCCCATAATGGTTTAGTTCCCTGGCAAGTAGGAAGAGACCATTACTGAACACCCCCACCACAAGGAACATCTGCTCTAGTATTTGCTTATATATCTTTGTCCAGCTTTAATAGTCATTTTTAACAATTGTAAAGACAAGTATAAATAGAAAACAAAATAGGAAAGTGACGCATTCTGCCTCAAACCGGAGAAAAGGCTGCAATCCATAATTTATATTCTCCGTCAATATGGAAATGGTTTAGACAAAGGGTAATTATTTTTATTAACATTCTGGCATTGTTGTAAAGCAATCAGGACAAAGTGAGCGGGAAAAGAGCATTTGGCATAAAATCATAAACAAATGTTCCAGTCGATGCATTTATTAGATACGGTCATTTACTCGCACCATTATTTTCTATGCAGAGGGTTCGTTTAGGTTTGAAATTGTTTTTCTACAAAAGCTTTTAGGAATCGTATGACACATGAAAAATGTTTTTTAAGGGTATAAATACAAACCTTGCCCTGGTCACACCAAGAAGGTGTATAATATAATACAATCTTAGGGTTCATGCACACGACCATGGTTTTTGTCCCCATCTGAACCGCGATTCACTTCAACGGGGCCACAAAATATGTGTCTGCATCCATATGTCCATTCCGCGGTCCCACAAATATATAAATAAAAAATAGAATATGACCAATTCTTGTTTGTTTGCAGAAAAGGATAGGACAGTTCTACAGAGGGCGGAATGTTCCGTTTCGCAAAATGTGGACTACACTAGGGTTGTCACAATACCAAAATTTGGATTCAATTTCAATACCATAAAAAAGTATTGTGATACTCGATACTATTCAATACTACGCAAAAGAAAAATAAAACCCCCCAAAAAGCCACGTGCTTTCCGCATTTTATGGAACGTCAGACCCATAATAGAACAGTCCTACCATATATATATATATATATATATATATATATTTATTTTATTTTTTTTATTTATTTATTTTTTTTTGGGAGGGGGGATAAGGTGACAAAAAAAAGGCTAATCTTGTGTTTTTTATTTTTATTTTTTCCTCTGTTTCGGCATTCACAGCATAGGGGATATTTTTAAATACTTTAATAGTTCTGACTTTTTCAGACACGGTGATACCTAATATGTTTCCTTTTTTATTGTTTATATATTTTTATATGTAAAATTAGGAAAGGGGGTGATTTAAACTTTTAATATTTTGATGTTTTGTTTTTTTTTTTAACTTTTTATTTAATAAATATTAGCCACGTCATGTTTTCTAAAAGATATTAGACTGTGCAGTAGCGCAGCCTAGTATCGGAAAACAGCAAATCCCAGTATCATATCGATCAGAGTGCAAAAGTATTGATTGGGTATTGAAAGTTCTATACCTGGTGCAACCCTAGACCACACACAGTTGGTATCCGTGTTTTGCGCAATCTTTGAACTGGAAAAACGGATACCGCCATGTGCATGAGTCCTAAAGGAGAAGAGTGCCACTGCCAAAGTGAAGATGGACTTGCAATATTACATTTACACTCTATCAATCTACTGCGTCCTCCAACACACAGCAAAGCTGTAACATGATTAGAAGACACTTACGAGGAAAATTGTAAGCGTCTCTCCTGGTTCATTCATATGGAGGGCTTGGCAAGCAGATTTCATCTTCGATACAATGTGCAATCTCTCACACTTTAGAAGCTATTGTCCTCGCTCCCTATGGGTAAAGTACCAGTAAAGCAAGCACTGGATTGTCAATGCTGCTAGTGTCAGACACTACCCATCTGGACTTTCACGGCAAACTGCCAGTAATTCATTCATAATTTCTAGCAGGAATAATAGGAATGGCACGTCATACAGCCATAAGAATAGTTGCTCCACAATTTTTATTACAAGGGAGATGAAAGTAGTTGATAAAACAGATCTGTCAGGAGAGGTGACAGGTCCTCTTTAAAGGGAACCTGTCATCAACTTTATGCTGACTTTACTGAGGACAGCATAAAATAGTGACAGGAATGCTGATTTCAGCGGTGTGTCTCTCTTGAGCTAAAAGTAAGTGGTTGCTGAGAACCAACATCACAAACATTGCAGCCCAGGCGTTGAAAAGAGTCAAATCTACCTGAGAAGAGACCTGGTTATTCCTAATTTCCTGCTCTCCCTGCCCATCTGCTAATGATTGGCAGTTCTCTCCTAGAAAGAAAGGGAGAAAACTAGGTAGAAGCCTGTCAATCATCAGCAGATGGGCAGGGAAAGCCGGAATATATGAGTAACCATGACTCTTCTCATGAAGATTTGACTCTTTTCCAAGCCTAATCTACAATGATTGTGATGTTGGTTCTCGGCAACCACTTATTTTTAACTTATAAATGACAGACCGCTGAAATCAACTCACCTGTCTCTACTTTATTCTGCCATTAGTATGGGTAGCATAAAGGTGATGACAGGTTCCCTTTAAAGAGCATCTGTCAGCAGATCTGTACCTATGACACTGGCTGACCTGTTACATGTGCACTTGGCAGCTGAAGACATCTGTGTTGGTCCCATGTTCATATGTGTCCACATTGCTGAGAAAAATGATGTTTTACCATATGCAAATGAGGCTCTAAGGAGCAATGGGGGCGTTACCATTACATCTAGAGGATCAGCTTTCTCTACAACTGCAGCGTACTGGGCACTTTGTTAGGACCAGGCATTATCATGTTTTCACTCCCTGCCCTGGCAATCAAAGTGCACAGTACGCTGCAGTTGTAGAGAGGGCAGAGCCTCTAGGTGTAATGGTAACAATGCCGTCGCTCCTAGAGCCTCATTTGCATATAGTAAAACATCATTTTTCTCAGCAATGTGGACACATATCAACATGGGACCAACACGGATGCCTTCAGCTGCCAAGTGCACATGTAACAGGTCAGCCAGGTTCATAGGTACCAGACTGCTGACAGATGCCTTTTAAGTTGCCTAAAGGTCAGTTGTAAAGGTCCTTTTACATGGACAGTGTGAGAGATAGGTTTATATATATATATATATATATATATATATATATATATATATATATATATGTAAAGCCTGTACTACTCATATTTGACCACTAGATGGCAGCTAATTAGCTATGCGAGTCACGTGAACACTCTCTTTGTTTTAAAGGGGTATTCTCATCTTAGACAATGGGGGCATATCGCTAGGATATGCCCCCATTGTCTTATAGGTGCGGGCACTGCGCATGCGCAGCCGCCCTCCATTCATTTCTATGGGGCTGCCGAAAATAGCCGAGCCAGCTACTTCCGTCGGCTCCATTGAAATGAATGGGAGCGCACCGCGCATGCACGGCCCGGCTCCCATTCATTTCTATGAGCGGAGCGGGGACCTGCGCCTGGTGGTGGCCGGGGTCCTCCAGGCGCAGCGCTCCCCGCTCCGTTCTGGATATAGGTGCGGGTCCCGTGTGGGACCCGCACCTATAAGACAATGGGGGCATATCCTAGCAATATGCCCCCATTGTCTAAGATGAGAATAACCCTTTAAGGTTTTAAGACCACTGTAGCGGGGAAGGTTGGAATGTTAATTTGCCTCTTTCAAATTAACCAATGAACTCAATGTTGAAGTTGCTGAACTACTCCCCTTGTGTCAAAGAGCCAATTACTTTGCTTAAGTAACACCCCTTTTGTCTATGTCATACCTACTATTTAAGTGTCTGTCTCTTTAATAAACGCTCTCTTGCTTGGGGGATGTGACGTATTTTCCATGAAACCAACTTGTGTGTCTGGTATCATTGTGAAAGCTGTATGAGTGCTCATACTTATACTTCTAATGATTTGGCACCACACAAAGAAAGTGAAGTCGTGAGAATTGCGATCACAACAGTTGAAGGAAATGTCTCACCAAAAATGCTTTCTTCCACTTAAAAGCAGATACACAGTAACACATATCCATTCTAACTGCATTTTTTTTTTTAATTTTATTTTCTGGAAATGATTATGGGGCGGCCATCTTGCCTGAGGTTTGTTTTTTTTGTTTTTTTATTACATTTACATGGCATTAAGAAAACTGCTTTACGGCAGCCCCATGGTCCATAGACACAATGGTAAGAAAGGGACTCTTGACTTCTATGGGAGAGTTTTCTAGCCATGCTTTTTGACCAGTACAGAGATCATTGTACAAGGAAAGAAAAGATAAGCTCTGACAATCACTTATGTGACTGGTGGATCCTGTCTTAAAGGTCATTCTAATCCTGACTGTAATGATATCACCTCTGTCTATAGATAAGCAGGTAACTGCAGTAAAGTGATCTGTACAGACCAGGAAGTGGCGTCTATTATTAGACTTAAAGGGGTATTCCCATCTCACAAATGTAGTTTGTATAGTTAGATATAGCCATACCAATATTATTACTAATAGAATGTATTTATATAAAATGTACAGTTTAGAAGATTTGCCTATTTGTATATCCATTGTCCCACACACATCAGTCAGGCCGTTGCCCCTGGTTACGACCACCGCAGCCATGTAGTAGTGGTGGCCGGCTTGCTCCTGTTCTAACCCGCTCTGAGGTAACTGCTGTATTGTGAACGCACATTGCATGAGCATGTGGAGACACATCTTAGGGTACTTTCACATCTGCGTTCTGCACACTACCAGTCCAAAATGCAATGGTCAGGATTAGAGATGAGCGAACGTGCTCAAAACGAGCACTGTACGGCTCGGCTCCCCCTCAGGAGGACGGAAGCGGCTGCCTGCGCCCATGCGAGCGCACGGGAGCCGAGCGGTACATTGCTCGTTTCGAGCACGTTCGCTCATCTCTAGTCAGGATCGATCCAAAACGCAGATTTATAAACGGATCCTGCTCCATAGAGATGAATTGATCTTGGAACAGGATCCGTTTCTCTGCGTTTTGGAAGCCCAGAAAAAAAGGTTACAACCCTAAGATGTGTCTCCGCATGTTCATGTAATGTGTGTTCACAATACAGCAGTTACCTCAGAGCGGGCTTGAACAGGAGCAAGCCGGCCTCCACTACTACACGGCTGCGGTGGTCGTAACTAGGGGCAACGGCCTGACTGATGTCTGTGGGACAATGGATATACAAATAGGCAAATCTTCTAAACGGTACATTTTATATAAATACATTCTATTAGTAATAATATTGGTATGGCTATATCTAACTATACAAACTACATTTGTGAGATGGGAATACCCCTTTAAGGTCCCTTTACATGGGACCATATTACAGCAGATAGCTAGGAATTAAAGAAGAACTCCCGACAAAAATTTTATTCCATGTCCTGCTAGAAATGTACATGATATAATCTGTAGTGAATGTCATTTTCTTACCAGTGTCTGAATTTTTGACTTATATCATCCCAAAGTTTCTTATCTGTGTCATGTGACCATCAATTAGACCCACCAACTCACACAGACTTATGTGTGGACAGGAAGTCTAATTCTCTATGTATTCGTATGAGACTGAAAGTGAGGCTCCCATAGGAATGAATAGAGCAGTTACTGGCTTTCTGTCCTGGGTCAGTTGGAGGTCAGGGAGTTGGTCACATGACCCAGCTACAATAAGAAGAGAGGTTATTACTCACAGAAACAGTCACTGATAAGAAAATGACAATCACTACAGATTATATCATGCACCTTTCTAACAGGTCAGAGAATAAAAATTTTTGCGGGAGTTCTTCTTTAAGTGCTCCTTCCTGAAAATCTGCTGATCGCTGGTGGAGTAGACCACTGCATTTACATGCGATTTTCGTCCAGTGTAACAGGCCCTTTAGTGGCCAGTGCAAAAACTACAGTATTTTATGGCATGGAAAATAAAAAATAACATCACCAAAAATTCTTTAAAAATGTTAAACATAAAAATTGATCATTTTTAGGGTGGTATAATAGATGCAAGGAACAACAATAATGGGATGTTGTGAATTAACCTAATTTTTTGGAGAAGGACATTCTATAGAACTAGTGCAACTCAGGAGAAGTCTTGGAGACGAGAATGACGAGCACTGTATTGTCAAAAATAGTCTAAGCATAATAGTCTATTAAGCACAGCGCCGTACATTGTAGTCTTTATATAGCAGATAGGGGTTACAACGCCATGGACATATTCTATTAACACTACTATGGTTAGTAAACTAATTATCCTTTACTTAGATCATAAAATAAAGCACATGTAAGTATCACATTCAGTTTGTGCACATGGTAAATGCTAGACTGAGCAGACACCTTGTACTGACCTTGGATACACTTACAAATAGTAATCACATCCACAGAAAGATGCTCGTTTTCTAATATAAATTATCAGAAAATTGGCTAGTCTTTGGCAATAAATCACGGCTCATATCTTGTGTGCTTTGTTTATGCACATAAAATTAAGGAACGGCCGTTCTTTATTAGTTTTACTGGCCTGAAAAAGACTGTTTGTTCACTGAAGGCCCATGCCAATGATCAGGAATGAGCGTTTGTAGGAATGTTTATTCAGCCGGCCATCGGCTCATCTAAATATCCCACAATCAACCAAAAAACAAGCAAATGCTCATTTATCATCCAATCGCATCTTTTACACAGCCGCAAAAACTTTGTCGGACCCTGTGTAAAACTGTGGAAGTGCTGCCCACATTATGAAAACGATGGTGGATGAATGATCGTACTAATGATGGTTTGTCCCTCACATGTAGTTGGAATTGGACATAAAGGTCCTTTAAACGAGTGCCAACTGACTAATTATATCGTTGATTGGCGCTCATTATGACCTTCAGGCTATGTAAAAAGAAAAAGTATGAAGGGAGAGGGGTGATAAAGAATGAAATAATTAAATACCCAGTCACTTATCTAGTATGCTTGAAAATTAGTGTAAAACAGGCCCCTATCTACTCAACCGTAATACAGAAAAGAGCTGAAACTGCAGAGCTCATTCTTTCCATTTTGACTTTTACAACCCAAAGTAACAATCCAATGTTCTCCTGTGTGAGGAAGCACATGGATTTCTGCAAGTCTCATTCAGCTAGGGCTGAAATGATTACTCGAATTAAACAATTAACTCGACACAAAAAATTCCTTGATGCAATTTTTTTTGCATCGATGATTCATTTGTGCCATGTGACCACGGAGTGTGAGTGAAGAGCTTGCTATTACTCACACTACGTGGTCACTCGCATGCCCGCACAGCACTGAACTGGATACTGATGTACACACATCGTCAGGATGTAGTGCATGTAAGCACGCACTATAACCTGATGCTGTGTGACGTCAGGTCCCAATGCAGTGCGTGAAGAAGAGGATGGAAGAGCTATGGAGTGTCGGCATCACCCCTACAGGAAAGATAATTATTTTAGTTCACTGGCGCGGTGGCTGGGCACTGATGGCTAGGAGGGGAAGTGGGGGAACTGATAGCATTGGGGGAGGAGCTGGTGGCATTGTATGGGGAGCAACATGACATGGGGAAGATGGTAGCATTGGGGGAGGAGCTGGTGGCACTGCTGGAGGAACTAATTGCATTGGAGGGGGAACTGACGGCAATGGAGGGGGAACTGGGGGGGAGGAACTAATGGCACAAGGGAGGGGGAGCTGATGAGTGTTTATAGAAAATGTTCTTTTAATTAGTTATTTCTTAGGGGTTGTTCACATATCAGTTATTTGATCAGTTATTGTCAGCCAAAGCCAGGTGCGGGTCAAAAACAGCAAACAGGTTCAGATCTTTTCATTATATCTGATCTCTGTTTAGTGTCCACTCCTGGTTTTGGCTGACAATAACTGATGGAAATAACTGATCAAATAACTGATGTGTGAACAACCCCTCGTTAAAGTACTTGATTAATCGGTAGAATACTTGATTACTAAAAAAGCCCTACATTCAGCTAAATTTTCTGCTGCTGAACGAATGCTTAGGTACCTACAAAAGGGTGCAGGTCAATGTGAAGAAGATCCGCATCAATTTCCGTGAGGATTTCTGTGCGTTTCTGTGACTTATCTGCACCAAAATCCTCAATTTCTAACAGCATTTTTGGTGCGGCTTTGATGCGTTTTTTTTACCACAGATCTCACTCTTCATTGGAAAAGGGTGAAATCCACAGCTAAGGCCCCATTCACACGACCGTATGTTCATTTCCGTATCTTATCCGCATTTTTGCGGATAAGATGCGGAACCATACGGACCCATTCATTTTTCCATAGGAGAAAAAAAAATGTGGAATGCACACCGTGTGCATTCCGCATCCGTAAATTACAAATTAAATCGCAAAGTCAATGGGTTTGCAAAAATGCGGAACACTACGGAAGACATTCCGTATGTTTTCCGTTCCGTTTTTATACGGACACGGAATACATACGGTCGTGTGAATGGGGCCTAAAACTGCAAACATAATTGACATGCTGTGGATTTGGAAATCCGAACTGAAGGTCGATTTCCATGCAGAAAAAAAATCTGCCACGTGTAGATGAGATTTGTCTACTCTCATACACTTTGCTAGTACTGTACGAGGCTAGGGTTTTTCCGCACACATTCTGCACATGAAGGTGTCCGTGATGGATCTGTGAGTCCGATTTCTGTTGTCCATGTGTCATCCGTGTTTCACTGACCATGAACAGCTGAAAAATAATTTTCAAAGCATTTCTTCCTAATGATCCACGAAACACGGATGGCATCCGTGTTACATCTGTGATTTTCACGGACCCATAGACTATAATGGGCGTGATGGATCAGTGAACACGGACAAAATTTGAGCATGCATCCGTGCTAAAAAAAAAAAAAAAAACCCATGGACCACACTAAAGCACTAATGTGTGACTACAAATATTAAAATTAATGGGGATGTGTGCTGCCCGTGGAGAACACGTACGTGGAACACTGACGTGTGAATGAGGCTTAGGGCTCATGCACACGACCATCCATCAGGTCAACAGGGGCCTATGAAGATGTTTGACCTATAGCATAAGATCTCCTGCCGCATATAGCAAGTGATCAGTGAAAAATACAAGTTTTAAAGTAATGCAAAGGACAAGAAGTGAGCAAAACAACATAGAAAAGTAAATGTAACACAACGGTAGAGAAAGTTACTGCTGATTACAGAAGGAGTCATAAAAGGCAAAGTTATGATCCCCTCATGCCCTACTAGATTACTCAGAAGGACTCTGTAGAGCACAAATTAAAAGCAGGCAATAACTGAATCTCGTGTCCCACCACTTCAGTTTCAAACCGTATTAACCTTCCACAATTACTGCAGAACCCATCTGGTGGTGAAAGGGTCATAACCGAGACGATACCCACAACCACCATGATTTCTGACATAGCTAACTACAGGTTTTTAATTAATTTGTATTCATTCAGATGAAAAATCCTTTATTAGATGAGCTAACACTTGGGTGATCGCGCTCTAGGGAAATACTGCGCGTGTTGCTGAATAAGGAAAAGGGTGAATGAGTTGGGGGTCAAGAATGTATGAATGCAAATGAAGGCAACCTCGAGAAGATAGTGGTAATGGGAAGCAGTAATGATAATGGAAACTGAAAGATGCACAGTGAGAGATAGGGTAGAGGTCTGCAATTAGACACATATAGGCACAAGACTGCGCTGGCAATGGTGTCAAACTACAGCTCATATGCATAATTAGCAGCAAGTTCAGCAAACTTCCTATCTCTCGAGAGATTATAGAATGGCATGCATAAATGGTTACTAAGCACTGTATTGTCAAAAATTGTCTTAGCATTAGTTACAGGCAATAATTGAGACATTTCCAGTTCTTCCAAATAATTTGTTAACGGGGTTGTCACACAAAGGTTACCTATCCATGAATTGCCTGACTTAGGGTACGGCCACATGGTCAGGTTCCTGATGCAGTTTTTGGAAACCAGTATAAGTGTATATATGCCACCACTCTACAACAACGGTATAACCACCGCACTTCTCTGCTTGCAGAGACCATAATTCCACTCTCAATAAAACAGCATAAAAACGCAAAGAACTTGTAATTATCCCAAAAGCTTCTTATCTAAAGTGCATACAATCCATATACAGAAGAAGCATCCATAGCGTCATACCAAGTCCATGTAGGATCTCACTATTATCTGATTTCAGCAGTTACTTCGGCATTAGTTCCTCAGGGTAACGGTATGGCCAGACGGTCAGTATTCCTCATGTCTTTTTGGAAGTCAAATTCAGGTTTGGATTATAAATGGAGAGGAAACGTAACGGACAGACGCGGCTAAGGCTACTTTCACACTAGCATTTAAGTTTTCCAGTATTGAGTTCCGTCATAGGGGCTCAATACCGGGAAAAAAACACTTCCGTTTTGTCCCCATTCATTGTCAATAAGGACAAAACTGAACTGAACAGAACGGAGCGCTCCAAAATACATTCCATTCCATTTAGTTGCGTTCCCAGACCGGAGAGCAAACTGCAGCATGCTGAGGTTTTCTTTCCATCCTGGGATGCAGAGCACAATGCAAGTCAATGGGGACGGATCCGTTTTCTCTGACACAATCTGACACAATAGAAAATGGATCCGTCCCCCATTGACTTTCAATGGAGTTCATAACGGATCCGTCTTGGCTATGTTAAAGGTAATACAACTGGATCAGTTTATAATGGATGCAGATGGTTGTATTATCATTAATGCAATCGTTTTTGCTGAACCCTGCCGATTTCAGTAAAACCGCTAGTGTGAAAGTAGCCTAACTAAAATATGAACTCAGCCTAACCATTTACTATTTAAAGGAGGTTGTCTGGGTTTCACCCAGGCAGCCTGCGTGACAAGAGCATAAAATGCTCCGATGCTCTCCTTTGCCCTGCGCTAAATCGCGCAGGGCAAGGGCATTTAGCCCAGTTCCAGTGATGAACCAGGCTCTGCCAGGTGGAGGCTTCCGCCCAGCAGTGAGCCCCATGACGTCACCGGCACTTATGGGCGGATTCAGCGCTGCCCTAGCCAGTAAAACGGCTAGGGCAGCGCTAAAGCCGACCCATCCGAGGCAGTGACGTCACCGAACACACTGCTGGGCGGAAGCCTCTGCCTAGCAGTCTGTTATTGTAAATAAAAGAGGCCTTGCCCTGCACGATCCAGCGCAGGGCAAGGGAGCGCATCAAAGCATGAAATGCTCGGATGCTCTTGTCAGGCAGGCTGCCTGGGTAAAATTAAGGGTATGTCTGCCTGAACCCGGACAACCCCTTTAAGTTTGGTACAGAGGTGGACACTCAGACTTCAGAAACATTGCAGGTTGTGTGTTGTCTACCTCTGTGATGAACTACGTAATGCCGAAGTAACTGCTGAAATGAGAGAAAAAGCCCCTATATGACACTATAGAGGCTTTCTTGTGGACTGTATGCACTTTAATTGAGACATTTTTTGCTAGTTTTATGCATTTTTGAAAGCCAAAACTGGGAAAGAATGGAAAAAAAAGAGGGGTCGTATCTGTCCTTTATACTTATCTATTTATTTTATAATGCATCAGGAAACCTAACTGTGTTGCTGTGACCCTACATGCACACATATCTGACTGATTTCCGGCTAAACATATCAATTTCAATCTAAGGATGGGGTGTGTAAATGGTCAAGTGATCTTAAAGGGGTATTCCGGTTACATTAAAGGGGTTGTCCAAGTTATAAAAAAAAATATATAGCACTGTAAATCTGATGGGCAGCAATATATAACTAAGTTCAGCAAGTTTTAGGCAAAAAAAAAAATCTATATTTCCTCATTTCCCTGGTTCTCTTCTGGCCTTTGTTTACATGCAATAACAACAATCTCAGCCCCTCTCCCTTCTCCCCCTTCCCTGCAAAGGCAGTGAATACAAGTGCTGAGTGACATGTCTGCCTGCTGGAATACTCAGCAGCATGTTGTATGTGTAGGACTACAAGTCCCAGCTGTACAATGACACTGCTGATACACACAGGAAATTCTCCCTACCTGTTCTTGTACAATTCCTCTATAGCTCCTTGCCCAGTATTTGTCTCCTCTCACTGCTGCAGCTACTATTTGTTGTAAAGCCTTGAGCCCTCAGTGTGTTCTGGCTGAAGGGGTTAATGTTTTATCTGAAGGAATCCAGGGAGAGAGCAGATAGCAGCCTGGCAAAGAAAGGGGGCGTGGCCAGTGACTTCTGGTGTACAGACTGTTATCTGAACTCTGAGGCTTGTGCACTAAACATCATAGACCAGGGAGATAAGGTGACATCACAGGTCATGTGACCCTCAGTCAACTCTGAGAAACCAGCAGCTTTAGAAACACAAAGTATATGAGAAAGTTGTTATACCTGACAAGTTAGAAACATATAAAGAACAAAAAAATAACTCGGACAACCCCTTTAAGTTGTTCTCTATCCAGAGGATAGCTAAATTAGATCAGTGGAGGTTCTACCGCTGGGACCCCCACCAGTCAAAAGAATGGGGGCCCCATACCACCTGCAGCACCCTGAAATTAACGAAGTGACCAGTCTGCCATGAGTGGCCGCTCCATTCATTTCTATGGGAGTTCCTGAGGTAGTCAAGTAGAGCACTCATTTATCTCGGGAATTCCCATAAAAACAAAGGGAGCAGTCGCATGCATGCCAGACTGACTGCTACGTTCATTGTCTGGAGATCCGTCCTCAACCTGGCAAATACTCAGAGAATTGTAGAGTCTTAGTCTGGCGGACTCTTTGCATATTTGCCGGGTGGCAGCCGGATCTACGTCACTCCCCATTATAGTTAGAGGGGTATTCCCATCTCACAAATGTAGTTTTGTATATAGCCATACCAATATTATTACTAATAGAATGTATTTATATAAAATGTACCGTTTAGAAGATTTGCCTATTTGTGTATCCATTGTCCCACACACATCAGTCAGGCCGTTGCCCCTGGTTACGGCCACCGAAGCCATGTAGTAGTGGTGGCCGGCTTGCTCCTGTTCTAACCTGCTCTGAGGTATCTACTGTATTATGAACACACATTACATGATCATGCAGAGAGACATATTAGGGTTGTAGCACTTTTGTCTGCGTTTCCAAAACGCAGAGAAACGGATCCTGTTCCAAGATCAATTCATCTCTATGGAACAGGATCCGTTTTTTAAAGTCTGCATTTTGGACAGATCCTGACCATTACGTTTTGGACTGGTGGACTGATATCTCAACTAATGAAATTTAGTTTATTGATATTGTCATTTATAGCCATAGTCCCATAGTTCATGCCACCATTGTTCTGTGCAATATTTTGTTGAGCTATACGGTATCTGCTGCAGATCTAGAACACCGATGGCGAACAAAACCTCAGCTAGGACAACAACCCCTTACAGGTATTACGCTGCAGTAAAGAAATTTGAAGTCCTTGCCAAATTTTGTCAGCAAAACTAGTTTTATGAACGGACCCTTAGTTATAAATATTCCATTTAGTACCCTCAGGGCACATGGGTGTACTGTTTTGGATATGCACTGCTTTTAAAGTGCCTTTAAAGTGTACTGGTAAAAAATGTTTGAAGGGGTTGTCCGAGTTATTTTTTTGTTCTTTATATGTTTCTAACTTGTCAGGTATAACAACTTTCCCATATACTTTGTGTTTCTAAAGCTGCTGGTTTCTCAGAGTTGACTGAGGGTCACATGACCTGTGATGTCAGCTTATCTCCCTGGTCTATGATGTTTCGTGTACAAGCCTCAGAGTTCAGATAACAGCCTGTACACGAGACGTCACTGGCCACGCCCCCTTTCTTTGCCGGGCTCCTGCTATCTTCTCTCTCCCTGGACTCCTTCAGATAAAACATTAACCCCTTCAGCCAGAACACACTGAGGGCTCAAGGCTTTACAACAAATAGTAGCTGCAGCAGTGAGAGGAGACAAATACTGGGCAAGGAGCTATAGAGGAATTGTATTGTACAAGAACAGGTAGGGAGCATTTCCTGTGTGTATCAGCAGTGTCATTGTACAGCTGTGACTTGTAGTCCTACACATACATGCTGCTGAGTATTCCAGCAGGCAGACATGTCATTCAGCACTTGTATTCACTGCCTTTGCAGAGAAGGGGGGAGGGGCTGAGATTGTTATTATTGCATGTAAACAAAGGCCAGAAGAGAACCAGGGAAATGAGGAAATATAGATTTTTTTTGCCTAAAACTTGCTGAACTTAGTTATATATTGCTGCCCATCAGATTTACAGTGCTATATATTTTTTTTCATAACTTGGACAACCCCTTTAAAGGGGGCGTCCATCAACATAATTCCTTTTAGAAAAGGGGTAGAATGGTGAATAAAAAATTGAAGAAGCATTACTCTTCTCACCAATCTCCCACTGCTGTCATTCCAAAGTTTTTTGGGGTACCAGCTGGTCTCCACTTCCAGTTCAGTCTTGATACACAGGAAACGGCAGGGAATGCATACTCAGCCAATCAGTGAGACAGATTACTACTGTATCCCAAAACAGAATCAGGAAGGAGCGATGAGGCGACTTAGGCTCCATTCACACGTCCTGTTTTTCTTTCCTGATCTGGATCCATTCATTTCAATGGGTCCTGAAAAAAATCAGGATCGAATCAGGAAAGAAAAACAGGACGTGTGAATGGAGCCTAATGCTAAATTTTATTCCAAAACCTTTCTGGCCATTGCTAAAAAGTTTTATCCCACCGGACAGTCCCTTTAAAAGTAATTCCACTTGCAATTTCAACATGTTTTAAATGTAAATGAACATCTGAGCAACTCTGCTAAGCTAATTTTTCCATTTCCTGAGGTCTTTTATTCATATCCATAGCTCCCCTCCAAACTCTGCTGGCTGGTCTTAGAAACAGACATGCCGAATCTCAACATATAGCCATATAACTCTGGCAGCTTAGCTCTGAATGTTTAATGGTCATCACTAGAACGTCCTGAGTAGAGATGAGCGAATTTCATATTTAGAAATTTGGTTCCGCTTCATTTAGTGGTGAAAGCAGAATTGCGTTATGGATTCTGTTACCAGAGGAGTCCAGCATAACGGAGACCGGACAGATCTGTTATTCAGCCCACAGACTTCTATTATGACTGAATAAATAAAGGAATTTCGTCATAGAATTGTGTTATGGTCTGTGGTAACGGATCCATAACACAATTCACCATTTTACCACCAAATGAAGCTAAATATGAAATTCGCCTCATCTCTAGTCCTGAGCCCCTGTGCTCCTTCTCACCGCAGGACCGCAGTGAAGATAAGAGCGCATTCACATCAGCGTTTAGCTGATCCATCTGAAGAACAGAGAAATAAAAAAATAAGGCAGCGTTCACGTCTCCAGCAGCAGTTTCAGCAGAGAGCAGCCTGCCAGGTTTCGCCAAATCCAGCATTGCTGGAATCTATATTTCACCACCGGATTGCCATTGACTGTAATGAGGTATGGCAGTGATCTTCATCTTCCCGTCATAGGATCTCCAAACGCTTCCATTTTGTCCCCTTCATTGTCAACCGGGACAAAACTGAACTAAATGGAGTGCACCAGAATGCATCTCATTCCGTTTGGTTGCATCCGCATCGCAGACTGAATAACGCTGCAAGCTGCGTTTTTCTGTCCGCGATGTGGTGCGGAGCAAGACAGATCTATCATGCCAATGTAAGTCAATGGGGGCGGATCCATTTTCTTGGACACAAAAGATCCATTCCCATTGACTTACAATGGTTTTAGAGACGGATCTGTCATGGCTATTCTAAAGCTAATACAACCGGATCCGTTCATAACGGTTGTATTATTATGATGGAAGCGTTTCTGCGGATCCATGATGGATTCAGCAATAACGCAGATGTGAAAGTAGCCTGACACAAACTGATCATAACTGTTGCTCAAAAAAAATAAAAAAAATAATAATAATACACATTGGCTCTTATTACATGCATATTAACTGCTTATTTTCTATTGTTGTATAGTTTTCAAAATAATAAAAATAAGATTTTTCATTAAAAAAAAAAAAAGCCGGATCATAATTTATGATGCAAACTGATGCTAACTGAGTACAACTGATGGTCACAATAATGGATTCATCTTTTTTTCTGTTCTTCTGAGGATCGGAAGAATGGAAAGCTAAAGGAGCCCTATGTTTGAAGTGGTGGAAAAAGCTGCTCCATTCAAAGTTTATGAGACACAGCTGAGCACAAGAGACACTGAACAGAGCAGCAGCGACCACCTTGACCACTGCTCCATTCAAGCTAACCCTCACTGTGGTCCTGTAGCGAGGATGATCAGGGTGCTCTTGCTCTCCTTTCTAATGATCGGTGAGTGTCCCAGCAGCGAGGTTCCCAAAGGTCAGACAATTATCACCTAGTATGTGGATAGGTGATAAATGTCCAATGTGAAACAACCCCTTTAGTCACTTATCACGGCTTCAAACCTTGGTGGATCCTGACAATAGCCGTCATGACAAAAGATTTACCTTGTTTGCTTGTCTTTCATAATACTACACAAACACATAAAAGTGAACGCCTGCTATAATTTCACTGAACTGCAGCAGACGGAGGGTAAAACCAGCTCCATAAAGCTGTCAAAATACTACCTGATGTTTCCCCCATCCTACTGGGAAAAGGCTGCCATTCTTCTTTTAATAATTCTTGCTGGCATTAATCAGTCATTGTACATTAGAAGCAGCAGCTGGAGTGTTCCGAGTGATAATGAAACCTGCAACAAGCCATCTTCAGCCGTCTCTCACAGACAATAAGGGAATTAAAATTTCAATTTAAATGCAGAGGTCTGAAACACGCTTCAGTGGCAAAATTACTTCAATTAATGTGAACGGAATATAAAGAGAGATGACTGCACCAAAGGTGATGCAGCAAACTTAAGAGTTGTGTCAATTAACGAACCCGCTGCTAAGCCACAGAGTGGCGGCTGACGGGAGTCTACACCAACGGATTTCATTTCTGCAGCGCAAACTGACCATTAACCCATACTCACAGTCAAGTACCAGCATCAGCGACCATGAGCTGGAACGTGGATGGAAAGGAGATCAACACAATATATGTGTTTACCATGAATACAGGCAGGCATAACGCCACCAGGCTGTCCTGCTTGGTTTGAATTCCCCTATTAACTCTCACAGCAAAATTTACAAGGAGCCAATTAAAAATAATGAGAATCACACGAAAAACGCAACATTTCTAATGCAAACTAGGTAACGGGAAACATGGGCATCATTGTTTCCAAAAGGCCTCATGCCTGTGACTGTATTTTTGGTCCGCCTCCGATCGGCATGTTTTGGGGTTCAGATACGGACCCGTTCACTTTTGAGGGACCTCAAAAAATCCAGACAGGACACAGATGTCACAGTGTGTCCGTCCCGCAAGTTATAGAACGCGTCTTATTCTTGTCCATTTTGCAGACAAGAATCGGCATTTCTACTATTAGGTCCACGTCACATACGGTCACGTCAGTGGCGTACATAGAGAAGTAAGGGCCCCATAGCAAGGATCAAACCAGGCCCCCACACAGGACAGAAGGGTTTCTGCCTAAACCCCTTTCCAATGAGCCATTTTTCCCACTGCCTCATTTGCTAAAAGTTGTTCCTTTAGAAGGTAGAGTCCTGACCAAGTCTTCACCTCCAGTAGAAGAGGAGATCATTCCAACTAAGACTGGGCCCCCTCTTGTCCTGGGCCCCATAGCAGTCGCATGGTCTGCAGCTATGGTGGTTACGCGTCATGTGCATAAGGCCTAAGTGCCAATAATATCTGTAGCTAATAAAAACATTAAGTCTCAGGAGGGGATGTCTATTGCCATAGAACACTGATTTTGCTATGGAAAAAATACTGATATCTTAGTTTTATAGCCCAGACAAAGTAGGGGGAAGGAGAATCTGTGACGCCTGGGTGACTTTCCATATTAATGACAGGTCTATATCTGCATAAAGGTGTTCTCCGGGAAAGAAAAAAAATGAAAATACTTATAAACATCTAAATAAACTGTTAAATGCCTTTAATTATTTATAATGGCTTGTTTCGTTAAAGGGAACCTGTCATCACCTTTATGCTGCCCATACTAACAGCAGAATAAAGTAGAGACAGGTGAGTTGATTTCAGCGGTCTGTCATTTATAAGTTAAAAGTAAGTTGTTGCCGAGAACCAACATCACAAACATTGCAGATTAGACCTGGAAAAGAGTCAAATCTTCATGAGAAGAGTCCTGGTTATTCATGAATTCCTGCTTTCCCTGCCCTCCTGCTGATGACTGACAGTCTTCTACCTAGTTTTCTCCCTTTCTCTCTAGGAGAGAACTGTCAATCATCAGCAGATGGGCAGGGAGAGCAGGAGATTAGGAATAACCATGACTCTTCTTAGGTAGATATGACTCTTTTCAAGGCCTGGGGTGCAATGTTTGTGATGTTGGTTCTCAGCAACCACTCACTTTTAGCTCAAGAGAGACACACCGCTGAAATCAGCATTCCTGTCACTATTTTATGCTGCCCTCAGTACAGTCAGCATAAAGTTGATGACAGGTTCCCTTTAAAATGGCCGCTGTCAGATTCCTGGACATGGAATCTGTCCTCTTAACGACACTGCAGGATGGCTTGTGTGAGAAAGCAGAGCACAGCGCACCAACCCTATGTAAAGTGTGGCCTCTACCTGTATCAGCACTGTGAAGCGCTTATCTGTCTACCTCAGAAGAGCGCTGAAGTCACCTCACCTCAAACACACAGGCTGAAGTGTTTTGTAATGATGTTCCTCCCCCACAGCAGCGTGCGTCTGGTCCTCATTCCTGCCCTTCAGCTTGTGAAGTGCACCAAATCAAAGGGACACAGTGGAGCCGTTATCATCTGCACATAATATACAGCTTCACAGTGCTGAGACCGGCAGACTTTACATAGGGCTCCTGCTCTGCTTTCTCACACAGGCCGTCCTGCAGTGTCATTAGAAGGACGGATTCCATGTCCAGGAATCTGACAGTTGCCATTTTAATTCCTCCACTGGACAAAATGAGTCATTATAAATAAAGGCATTCAGGAGGTTATTTATAATTACATGTTTTTTGCAGTATTTTCTTTTTTTTTCTTTCCCAGAGAACCCCTTTAAGGCTTTCTCTAAGAGTCTTGGCAGCATTTAAAGAGGACCCGCAACCCCAGGTAATAACTATTGTGGATCATCAAGTCTTTTGACTGCTGTGCCATTTTTTATTATTCCTTTAAAAAGTTTATGACTGATTTGCAAACAGTCTGCAGCAGAAGTCCAAGTGGGTATTATCAACTAGAGGAGGGTGTAGTCTGCCGATGGCAGATCTGATGGTGTCCCACAGTTCTAGGAAGAATAACAGAGGGATGGTACACCATAGAGATATAAGAAATTCTGCTCCATAATTGTTTTTTCTTGAGGGATGTAAGTACTTAAAGGGGTTGTCCGAGTTATTTTTTTGTTCTTTATATGTTTCTAACTTGTCAGGTATAACAACTTTCCCATATACTTTGTGTTTCTAAAGCTGCTGGTTTCTCAGAGTTGACTGAGGGTCACATGACCTGTGATGTCACCTTATCTCTCTGCTCTGTGATGTTTCGTTCACAAGCCTCAGAGTTCAGATAACAGTCTGTACACGAGATGTCACTGGCCACGCCCCCTTTCTTTGCCGGGCTCCTGCTATCTGCTCTCATCCTTCAGATAAAACATTAACCCCTTCAGCCAGAACACACTGAGGGCTCAAGGCTTTTACAACAAACAGTAGCTGCAGCAGTGAGAGGAGACAAATGCTGGGCACAAGAGCTGTAGAGGAATTGTATTGTACAAGAACAGGTAGGGAGAATTTCCTGTATGTATTAGCAGTGTCATTGTACAGCTGGGACTTGTAGTCCTACACAAACAACATGCTGCTGAGTATTCCAGCAGACAGACATATCACTCAGCACTTGTATTCATTCCCTTTGCAGAGAGGGGGGGGGAGAAGGGGGAGGGGCTGAGATTGTTGTTATTGCATGTAAACAAAGACCAGAAGAGAACCAGGGAAATTAGGAAATATGGATTTTTTTTGCCTAAAACTTGCTTAACTTAGTTATATATTGCTGCCCATCAGATTTACAGTGCTATATATTTTTTGTCATAACTCGGACAACCCCTTTAATAAAACAGAGGATAAGTCATCAGTATTACAGTCTCAGAAAATCCCTTTTTCCCCAAGTTCAATTCCATAAGGTGTGGACATTATTAACTGTGAGGTTTCCCATACTCAGGAACACTACACCCTGTACCATGTAGCCTAAGGAATCAGTTTAATCAACCGCCATGTTTAAATAAGGTAATTAACCATCTGCTCCACCATGAGACCTAGCTGTAACCGTTCTTGCCCCCTCGAAATACACACACTCACGTTAGAATAAAGAGTAAGTTATCATTCAACAATATCATCATTCCATGTATCAATAGTACAGGAATGAGGAGTGAGGAATCATACAGTTTCTAGCCACAATATGACTTGTAGCTGTGATTTTAGCAGTTCTTATCTGTATGCTAGATTTCTACTTTGCAGTTCTTCCTGAGCTAATAGGAGGGGACTGGCTGAAATCCACTGTATACAGAAAGTAGCAGAAATTCTGCTTCTTAACTTTCTCTCACTTACTCATCCCCTGAATCATGGAGGATATTACAGACTAGTACTGACCTCTACTGATGTGAGTAAAGCACTTGAGCCAAGGTAGAAACTTCCTATTTAGCTGGTAAAGTTTCCCTGTGTGTTCCTTTCCTCTCCTCTCTTACAGCTCCTTCTCCTTCTGGCTAGTTTAGTTTTTGAACAGGGATGCTCTAGCTTTCTTTAAGGATGTACAATATCTACTCCACCACTTCTTAACAACTCTGCTGTGATGTTCCACTGAGTTGATGTGACCTGATATTTTTCCTTTTGATTAGCAAAGCATACTTGGACAGTAACTTCTGAGATCGTTGTATGTACATATCCTTTCAAAATATACCTCACAACCTCCCATATATACAAGTCCCAACTTCTACAGATCACTCCCAGACACATAATTCAGCACTTCTTTAATAACACAGAAGGAAAAACCTCTGTGCTTTATGGGCAATGTGAATTACACCAGTTTCTTAAAGGACATCTGTCAGCAGATTTGTACCTATGACACTGACTGACCTGTTACATGTGCACTTGGCAGCTGAAGACATCTGGTCCCATGTTCATGTGTGTCCACATTGCTGAGAAAAATGATGTATTATTATATGCAAATGAGCCTCTAGGAGCAACGGGGCGTTGCTCTTACACTTAGAGGCTCAGCTGTCTCTGTAACTGCCCGGCCCTCTCCACTTTGATTGACAGGGCCAGGTGTGATGATGTTTACTTTGCCTGGTCCTATCAAAGTGGAGAGGATGCAGCAGTTACAGACAGCGCAGTCTCTAGGTGTAAGCGCAACACCTCAGTTGCTCCTAGAGGCTCATTTGCATATATTAAAACATCATTTTTCTCAGCAATGCGGGCACATATGAACATGGGACCAGATGTCTTCAGCTTCCAAGTGCACATACAACAGGTCAGCCAGTTTCATACGTACAGATATCCTGACAGATGCCCTTTACGTAAAGCCCAGTCTCTCCTTGAAGGTTGGCTATTGTTACAAAAATAGCATGTAACCTGAGATTTGGAATCCATTTCCTCCTTTCAGCGAGCCTCTTGAAAATGTCAGCTGTGGGGGTAGACTCTTTATTTATAATGCTCAGCACTCTCAGATAATCTCCTCACCTTTGCATCAACTATTCCTTGTCATCTTTTTTTTTTCTTTAACCCTATACAGATTTTCATGGAATGGGGGGGTGGCGACAGGGGAAACAAGGTTTCTGGAGACCCCATGTAGACAGAACACAGGTAGATGGGGAAGATGTCATCGGATATATATGACAACAGTTTGGAAATTCACATATACCACTGATTTATGCAAACATCATGTATGCTTTACATTACTCTATGAATTAACAACTATCTTAGTCTTATGATCAGCGACTTGGTGAAAATTGCCCAATGCTTTTAAACAATCACTGTCATTTGGAACCGTAAAGAAGCCATACACATTCAACAGCGGTCAGCATTTAAGTGATGTCAATGGGGAGAGAAAAAACTGCTGCCAGACACCCCTGGCAGTAGGTTATCACGATCAAGAACAAAAGAGTAAGGCACAAAAAATTTATTTCACCTGATTCTTCTCTTCCTTTACATTGTCTAATTGGGGGGGGGGGGGAGTTGGTGGCTTCCAACACAGCTTTCCCATGTTCTGAACGGGTTTGGCTGACCATGCACTAAAAAGTATGGGGGCCATAACTCTTACTACTCTATTTCACCCCGCATCCGTTCCTCAATTTGTCCGTATCCGTTGCTCCATGATAGCCGAGGCATGTGTGGTCCACAAATTGTAGAATGCACATGGGTCACGTGGCGCCTTTCAACAGGATGTTGATGTCAGAGCATTGCCGGGCTGCACAAATAGCTGAGAAGCAATGGAGCAGGAACATAGCAGCGGGGACCAGCTAAGTAAGAACCCCACTGCGGGTCAGCCACTCTCGGAGGTCTATTTAAAGGGGTTCTCCGGGAATTAAGAAAATGAAAATACCTATTACTTTATTATAAATATATTCGCAAATACCTTTCATTAGTTATAATGCCTCGTTTTGTCTAGGGTGAAATCATTAGGAGAAATAAAAAGGCCGACGTCCTGTTAGTACACACAAAACCTGTCCTAATCACACAGAAGGACACAGCCACATCCCCATCTCCTCTCTGTACTTCATATCTCCTCATGAACTCCATTCCTACAGAGATTCAGCTGAAGATCTTATCAGCTGTATTCAGGACCATAATCCCTGACAAGCAGAGCAGAGAGAAGGATGAGGCAGCTCTTTACCTCAGTGTTGTGAAGTAACTTGTCCTCCTGTGTGATTAGGACAGGTTTTGTGTGTACTAATAGGACTGTGGCCATTTTATTTCTCCTAATGATTGCTCCCCAGACAAAACGAGCCATTATAACTAATGAAAGGTATTTGGGAATATATTTATAATAAAGAAATATTTACGTATTTTTATCTTCTTAATTCCTGGAGAACTGCTTTACGTCTTGGATAACCCCTTAGAAACATACCTTATATGAACAACCTTAAATGAACAGTTTTGTAAAAATAAAATACATTACTGGATCACATCTCTTACCAGCATGTCAGTGGCATTTAGGTAGTGTTTACTAGCCATGGATTGTTCCAGTTTCTGAGGCACTTGCTTGATATTCTCTATTTCATCCAATAGGTTCAAGACATGCTTGTGTTCAATTCCCTCAATCCACAGCTTTCTTAGCTCATCACGCTTGCAATGGAGAAGCATCTTGCAGGACAAAAGGTTCTCTTTAACCTAACAGGAAAACATGAAAATGTCCATAAGTAGAAATACCACTGCAGTTAGTGTACAGTTTAAAAAAAGACCTGTCACCATGAAGTCTGCAGGCAGGAAGTTATAAAACAGGAGGAGCTGAGCAAATTGATATATAGTTTTATGGGAAAAGATTCTGTAAAACTTGCAATTCATACATTCATATCTCTGCTTTTTCTGAAACTAAGGCTACTTTCACACTTGCGTTTAACTATTCCGGTATTGAACTTCGTCATAGGGACTCAATATAGGAATAAAACGCTTCAGTTTTGTCCCCATTCATTGTCAATGGTGACAAAACTGAACTGAAGACAACGGCATGCTCCTGAAAGCATTCCGTTCTGTCTCCAGACCGGAGAGCAAACCGCAACATGCTGCGGTTTGCACTCCGGTCCAGGCATCCGCACCAAGATGGATCCGGAATGGCCCCCAATGAAAGTCAATGGGGACGGATCCGTTTGGTGTGACACACCAGTAATCCGGATCCGTCCTCCATTGACTTTTAATGGAGTCCATGACGGATGGTAAAGATAAAGATGGTAAAGATAATACAACCGGACCCGTTCATTACGGATCCACATGGTTGTATTATCAGCACGGATGCGGCGGGCCCCTTAAAAATACTATCAATCACTGATAATATCTCCCCTGTGTACAACTATCAGTGACTGACAGCTATCTCTGTATACACACTTACACAAAGAATGCTATCAATCACTGATAACACTCCCCCATGTACAGATATCAGTGACTGACAGCTATCTCTGTATACACACTTACACAGAGAATACTATCACTGATATCTCCCCCATGAACATCAGTTACTGACAGATCTATCTGCATACACACTTACACAGAGAATACTATCAATCACTGATAACACCTCCCCCATGTACATCAGTTACTGACAAATCTCTCTGTATACACACTTACACAGAGAATGCTATCAATCACTGATAACATCTCCCCATGTACAACTATTAGTGACTGACAGCTATCTATATATACACACTTACACAGGGAATACTATCAATCACTGATAACATCTCCCTCTGTACAGCTATCAGTGACTGACAGCTATCTATGTATACACACTTACACAGAGAATGCTATCGATCACTGATAACATCTCCCTCTGTACAGCTATCAGTGACTGACAGCTATCTATGTATACACACTTACACAGAGAATACTATCAATCACTGATAACACCTCCCCATGTACAGCTATCAGTGACTGACAGTTATCCATGTATACACACTTACACAGAGAATACTATCAATCACTGATAACATCTCCCCTGTGTACAACTATCAGTGACTGACAGATCTCTCTGTATACACACTTAGGCTACTTTCACACTAGCGTTTTAAAATTCCGGTATTGAGTTCCGTCATAGGGGCTCAATACCGGAATAAAACGCTTCAGTTTTGTCCCCATTCATTGTCAATGGGGACAAAACTGAACTGAAGACAACGGAATGCTCCTGAAAGCATTCCGTTCCGTCTTCAGACCGGAGAACAAACCGCAGCATGCTGCGGTTTGCTCTCCGGTCCAGGCATCCGCACCAAGACGGATCCGGAATGACCCCCAATGCAAGTCAATGGGGGTGGATCCGTCTGGTGTGACCATAATGGTAACCAGATCCGCCCTCCATTGACTTTCAATGGAGTCCATTACGGATCCGGGTACACATAGACACATACAGACATAAACATACACACACATAAAGACATACAAACACACATACATACTTACATGCTCCCCGGCAGGTCTTCGGAGCGTCAGGACGGCTCACACAGGTCACGATTCCCCACAGCGCCCTCCGCTGGGCGCCTGGTGGAATCGTCAGATGACGATTCCACCAGACGCCCAGCAGAGGGCGCTGTGGGGAATCGTGACCTGTGTGAGCCGTCCTGACGCTCCGAAGACCTGCTGGGGAGCATGTAAGTATGTATGTGTGTTTGTATGTCTATATGTGTGTGTATGTTTATGTATATGCATGTACTGTGTGACATGTGTGGGGCCGGAGCGCGGTTCCGGCTCCACACATGTCACTGCGGCAGGCCTGATCCGGCAGCACCCTTCACCTGCCGGATCAGGCCTGCCGCCAGTGTGAAAGTAGCCTAAGAAGAGAGGTTTTTACTCACAGAAACAGTCACTGATAAGAAAATGATAATCACTACAGATTATATCATGCACCTTTCTAACAGGTCAGAGAATAAAATTTTTTGCGGGAGTTCTTCTTTAAGAAAAATGGCTATGTAAGAGTTAACTACAATAAGAAGTATTTATATTGAAACAACTGTTCCTATCATTGAAAACTTTGTCACTTTGTCAGATGACAAGTAAAATATCTACAATATACAGTAGTTCTCTAGCTGTATCTGACCATGCTGTGATGTGCTGCACATTAATAACTGGAAGATAAAAAGTATTAAAAACATTACTTCATTTGGCACTTCTTTTGAACTTGGTGTGATCTTAAATCAGTTTAGAAGATAATTCAGGAGAGGTGAGAGAAGGTCTGGAGAGTTAGCGCTCAGACCAGCAGTCAGATAAACTGCACTGTAAACGGCATTCTGCAGCTATGTACTATGAAACACAAGAGCTGCAGAAGCCAAAAGAAACAACATATTTAGAGGGCTTCTCCAGGAATTTTAGACTGATGGCCTATCCCTTAGGATAGGTGATTAATATCAGATTGGAACTGGGTCCACCCCACTGATCAGCTGTTCTACATTAGCTACAGAAACAGGCACTGGAACTCCATAGCTTCATCCAAGTGAATGGGAGCAGCACTGCGATAACTAGCTCTCTCCACTACATAGTTGATGGAGCAGAGTAGTTCTGGCACTGGCAACCCACAGTTGATCAGTTGGGGTGCCAGGATGAGGACCCTTGCCTATTTCATACTGATAAGCTATCCTAAGGATAGGCCATCAGTTTAAAAATCTCAGTAAACCCCTTTAATAACAAATCTATTCCAAAAAACATCCTAAAATACATCTAAATCGGTGAAAGAAAAATTGGCTTCCAAGGTGTCCATGGTCTTGAAAGGAAAGCAATGGCCCTATCCACATATAGGGAAAAAGAAACCTGTGTTGCGGATTGTGACATTGTCTTATTGTGTCGCTAAGGACTTTTTATAGGTGCTTCACAGTTATTTTTCCAGCAAACATTTTCCTGGAGGACACAGTCAGGAGAAGGTTAGCTGACCTGCTTGATCTTATTGCGGGAGTTGGTAATACGTTCAGTTATGTTCTGGTACGTGCGTATGGCAGTAGTGAGTTCTGTAAAGTGCTGTTCAATCTTCTTATCCAGGTCTTTATCGCAGCTCTCATAAGCTGCCTCCAAACGTCCTCTCTCAGTCTCTCTGTCTTCCACATCATCACTAGTGGAAAGGGTCCTGGAACAAAAACAAAAATGACATTAGATGGAGATCATTTTCTCAGTCACAAACACTATAGATTTTTTATTTGTAAACTCATGGTAAACATACACATGCAAGGTGGCCAAACTCCCAGAACTTGTTGGAACAGTCCGACTATCTAAAGTATTTGGGGGTTACCCTAATCTCTCTCTTAAAGGCAGATCTTGGGAGTAAGAAGGATCAGCGTGTTGGATTTAAACATCCCTGATAATTTAAACAGTCAAGTCACATTATTACAACCACCAGCTAATATACAGAGTAACCGCTGTGTGCAGCTCAGGCAGCAGCTAGACAAGCAGTGACTGACTCAATAAGGTCCTGGTAGGTTGTCACAGGTATCTAGAGCCATGCTGACTGCAGTGCATCCCACAGCTGCAGGAGGGTGCGTGCAGGAGGATCCATAATGATCGAGGTGGTCCCACAGCTGTAGGAGGGTGTGTGGGGAAGATCCATAGCATAAACATGATGATTAAGGTAGTCCCACAAATAATCAATTGAGTTTAAGTCTAGGAAATAAGGGGGCCAAAGTTGTACTTGGAAGTCTTAGTCATGCTCTTCCAACCAATGTCGGACATTTCTAGCTGTGTGACATGTCACATTGTCTTGCTGGAAGATCCCGTCCACCCCAGGGAAGACAACAAAATGTATGGGTGTAAGTGATCTGCTAGGATGGATGCTCAAATTGGTTGATCATGCATTCCCCTCATGCATTGGATGAGCAGGATGTCTGTTCGATGAAGCAGAAAATGTGACTCATCGGAGAAGGCAACTCTTTGCCAATCAGCGGAGGTCAAATTCTGATACTGCAGTTGCCCCCTGGTTCATTTGTTGGTGAGCTGCTCCACTGTAATGTGTTGGTCCACCCTTGTGCACCTTCATAGCCAACGTTCACCTCTCACATCAATGGCATGTGCAGCTCCACAGTTTCCAGAACGCTTATTCATAATGGCATTTGTCCACTCACGATTCACTTTCACCACAACAGCATGAGAACAGTTCACAATACGCAGTCTCAGAAAATATGCCACCCATCGCCTGAAAGCCAATAATCATCTCTTTTTGCAGCTACGATAAATCACCCCTTTTACTCTTGACAACTATGTGGGATATGTGCAGCCTATTGCACACCTTCTATACCCACAAAGCCAGCTCACCACACCTTCTAGACCCACCAAGCCAGCTCACCACACCTTCTAGACCCACCAAGCCAGCTCACCACACCTTCTAGACCCACCAAGCCAGCTCACCACACCTTCTATACTCACCAAGCCAGCTCACCACACCTTCTATAACCACCAAGCCAGCTCACCACACCTTCTATAACCACCAAGCCAGCTCACCACACCTTCTAGACCCACCAAGCCAGCTCACCACACCTTCTAGACCCACCAAGCCACCTTACCACACCTTCTATACCCACCAAGCCAGCTCACCACACCTTCTATACTCACCAAGCCAGCTCACCACACCTTCTATAACCACCATGCCAGCTCACCACACCTTCTATACCCACCAAGCCACCTCACCACACATTCTATATCAGGGCTGGCCAACCTGCGGCTCTCCAGCTGTTGCAAAACTACAACTCCCAGCATGCCCAGTCTGCCTACAGCTATCATCCTACAGCAGGGCATGATGGGAGTTGTAGTTTTACAACAGCTGGAGAGCCTGAGGTTGGCCAGCCCTGTTCTATATCCACCAAGCCACCTCACCACACCTTCTATACCCACCAAGCCACCTCACCACACCTTCTATATCCACCAAGCCACCTCACCACACCTTCTATACCCACCAAGCAACCTCACCACACCTTCTATACCCACCAAGCCACCTCACCACACCTTCTATACCCACCAAGCCACCTCACCACACCTTCTATACCCACCAAGCCACCTCACCACACCTTCTATACCCACCAAGCCAGCTCACCACACCTTCTATACCCACCAAGCCAGCTCACCACACCTTCTATACCCACAAAGCCAGCTCACCACACCTTCTATATCCACAAAGCCAGCTCACCACACCTTCTAGACCCACAAAGCCAGCTCACCACACCTTCTAGACCCACAAAGCCAGCTCACCACACCTTCTAGACCCACCAAGCCAGCTCACCACACCTTCTATACTCACCCACCCAGCTCACCACACCTTCTATACTCACCCACCCAGCTCACCACACCTTCTATACCCACCAACCCAGCTCACCACACCTTCTATATCTACCAACCCAGCTCACCACACCTTCTATACCCACCAACCCAGCTCACAACACCTTATATACCACAAAGCAACTCACCACACCTTCTATACCCACCAACCCAGCTCACAACACCTTATAGACTCACAAAGCCAGCTCACCACACCTTCTATACCCACCAACCCAGCTCACCACACCTTATATACCCACAAAGTCAGTTCACCACACCTTCTATACCCACCAACCCAGCTCACAACACCTTATATACCCACAAAGTCAGTTCACCACACCTTCTATACCCACCAACCCAGCTCACAACACCTTATATACCCACAAAGTCAGTTCACCACACCTTCTATACCCACCAACCCAGCTCACAACACCTTATATACCCACAAAGTCAGCTCACCACACGTGATTTCCTTCATTAGATATGTGCTGCCGATGCTAAAAGTAGGAAGTGGTCATAACAATGTGACTCCACTGTGTATTTGTGTCGAGCATGCATATGTATGTGGGAGTTGGGAAGAATGGCTGTCACCCACTTTTACACTGCATTTTATGCACATGGATCTTGCAGGTACACAACCGTGTTCGGAAATACCTTTCCAAATCAAATTACAAATTTTCCCAGTGATCCATTTCCTTCTCCATTTGCTGATGCAGCAACGATGTAACTGGTCATCAAACACTGCCTGAAAAGACGTTTATCGAGTGATGGGTGACATATCACATATACTGGCGGAAGATCACAGCTTGTTTTCCTACCAAGAAAGAACAATGGCCAGCATCTTCTCAAGTGACTGCATCTACAGTTTGGCGCATTACTTCGCATCAAGTTTTAAAAGAATAATCCACTGCACCTCACTTAACAAGGAGCATGGCTTAAGAGCTAACAATATGCACCAAAATTGCTCCAAAACTTTGGTGTAAAAGTAAACCAACCAATAGATAGTATAGAGGTAGACAAAAGTGTCTAGGCCTGCACCACATTTATCATCCAGCCTGAGCCACATAGACTGCTTGGTCTAATCTTATAATGTACTGTACACTAGTCAGGATCAGTAAATCTGCCCCTATGTTCCTGCAATTTAACTAGCCCTCTTGGTAACTAAAGTGCCCATGCTGTGAAGCATCTGCCACAACATCTGTTATACAAATACAGTCGATGCTGGGTCTTTAAAGATGGCTCCTACTCAGGAGTGGAGTGGGTACCATAGCTGCCTGTTGTTTTACACAGCAGACAACTAGTGGCAAAGCCAATGATTGGTGATAATGCCAATCACAGACTTTTAACCCCTCAGATGCTCATATGAGCAGTCTTTTCTGCTCACAGGAATGGAACAGATCTCCCATGCCGAGAACACAGGAGACGTTTGGTTGCCAAGGCAGCCTTGGTACTTCTGAAGGCTCTGAGGCCTGTTATGGCAAAGTTCCTATCTGGCAGGGCTTGATAGGAACACAGTAATTCTCCCAAAGACCACAATGGTAAATCATACCAGTCTATGGGAGAAGTGATCAGACGATGGCGTGTTTAGTTCCCCCCTAGGGGGACTAAGAATAAGTCTTGAATGAACTGGAAAAAATATATACATTTCAATGCACTCCCCTTCCATCATTTTAAATATAAAGAATAAAAGGATAAAGATCAGCATGTCACATACTATTAATATAAATAAGTATTTATCCCATAAAGGATGAATGGGTCCATGTGCTATCAACAAAAAAGGCCGATCCGACATGGATGCAAAGTATGGTCGTGTGCATGAGGCCTTATATAGAGAATGCTATCAATCACTGATAAGATGGCCCCTGTGAAGTTCAGCTCTCACCGCGCCTGGTGTTCACATATCAGAGGAGCGGTCACAATACGTTTCACAGAAAACAAGAGGCAAAATCCAGCTCCTTCCTGTGTCACCCATGACTTCTGAGCAAACTGCAAAAGGATATTTCGGAGCATCCTGTCCATTTCTACACTTTCCTGTGGAGTCACCCTCTCTTCCTGACTCATTTTTATGCCTGAGTAATACCGGGATCTACATCAGGAACACTGGATTGTATGGCCGACACGGTAAATGGCCACGAACAGCGTCTAAAGGTCAGGGCTACACTGTAGGGCATATTTACTAAGACTGGCTTTTTATGCCGATCTTAGTTTCCCCCTCTGCACTGCCGCTAACTACGTCTCATTTATGATGAGGCGTGCGCCTTGTCACAAATTCGGAGCATCTATGGCAGTCTGTGTGCCTGGAGTAAAAACTACGCCAGCCCTTGGGTGGCACAGTTTTTAGCTTACATTTGTGCCTGTTTCCAGCCCCAGCACGGCCCCCGCTCCAACTCTACGAGTTACACCCAACTGCCACATAAGGGCTCTTTTACACGAGTGGATTCAGTCCGAGCAATCCGCAGCGTGTACAAGAGCCAAGCCCCGTTCCGGACAGCAGAGACACGGAGCAGTAACATGATTAATAATGCTCTGTGCCTCTCTGTGATCTTTTTACTACAAAATCACAGTGACAACTTTATCTCACAGTGATTCTGTAGTAAAAAGATCACAGTGAGGCACAGAGTATTATTAATCATGTTACTGCTCCGTGTCTCTGCTGTCCGGAACGGGGCTTGGCACTCCTACATGCAGCGGATTTATCGGACTGCATCCGCTTGTGTGAAAGAGCCCTAAGGTGCAAAACCAGCTGTGCGCCAAAATTGTGTTGCACGGCCTAACAGAAAAGAAGACTTGTGACAGTTTTTATGTCTAAGGCTACTTTCACATCTGCGCTTTCCCTTTCCGCTATTAAGATCCTATGACGCTTCCGTTTTGTCCCCATGTATTGTCAATTGGGACAAAACTGAACTGAACGAAATGGAGCGCTCCAGAAGGCATTCCATACCGTTTGGTTGCATCCCCATCACAGACAGAATGACCCTGCAAGCAGCGTTTTTCTGGAGCAAGACGGATCGGTCATGACAATGTAAGTCAATGGGGACGGATTTGTTTTCTGGGACACAATAGAAAAGATCCGTCCTCCATTGACTTAAAGAGGACCTTTCACCACTCCTGACATGCCTGGTTTAATAGCTTCATGCATTCCTCATGTAATAACAATTCTGGAACATCTGTTCTTATGGCTCTATGTTGTGCCATTCCTTTATTATTTGCACTAGAAGTTATGAATGAATTACTAGCAGTCTGCAGTAAGGGAACAGAGGGGAGGTAACCAGTTGGTGGTGTGTATCTGCACAGACTGACTCTAGCCAATCAGTGCTGCCATGTTCAGACTGTGCAGGTACACGCCCCCAACAGGTTACCTCCCCTCTGTTCCCTTACTGCGGACTGCTAGCAATCCATTCATAACTTCTAGTACAAATAATAAAGGAATGACACAACATACAGACATAAGAATAGATGTTCCAGACTTGTTATTACATGGGGAATGCATGGAGCTATTAAAACAGGCATGTCAGGAGTGGTGACAGGTCCTCTTTAAATGGAGTTCATGACGGATCCATCATTGCTATTTTGAAGATAATACAACCGGATCCGTTCATAACTGATGCAGACGGTTGTATTATCAGTAACGGAAGCGGTTTTGCTGATCCAAGTCGCAGACAAATCACACACAATTTTACACCACGTGACGTGTGGGCAACAAAAGCCGAATTATCAAAATGAAATACATTCTCTCTCTAAATGGCGCCATAACATGGAGGTAACACCCCCTAGAAGCAATGCAATACCTTTATACTATAGAATTCAATGGAGCATATATTTCTGTTGGATTATGTACGAATCAGATGTACGATGCCAGTGCCATACTACTAGTCCTTGTAATTGACAGCTAGCTGTGATATGGCCATGTGCATTAGCCCTTAAAGGAGTACTCCATCCCTTTACTACTGATTCTATTCTCAGGATAGGACATCATCTGATATGCCCGGGTCTGACCACCCCCTCGCCAATCAGCAGTTTCAGTGTAGCTCCGTCTATTTGCAGTGGATGAAACTGATGACTCCAGCACTGCTCCCATACTCCAAAACAGCTGACCGGCAGGGGTGCGGAGTGTCAGACTCCTGCAGATCCAATTCTGATGGACAATCCTGAGTAAAAGGAATGGATAATCCCTTTAAGGGAGGTGTCCCAACATAAGAATTTTTCCCCCAATCCACAGCATTTTGACTGGTGTAGTCAAAATGCTGGGACCCCCACCGACCATAAGACTGAGGGATCATGCATCAGGCACAGCCAATCAGATGGTTGAGAGCTGGGTGTCCTGGAGATCATCCCCCACATCCTCTAAATGGGTCTGGAATGGTGCTGCTCACATTCAGAAATAGGACTCACCATATGGATATGTTCACACAGTGTAGGTTTGAGGCAAAAATGTGAATGGGCGGTTTCTGCAGAATGGGCATGATTTATGCTAACACTATTCATAGATTTATGACAATTCTGAACAAATCTACCATGTGTGAACTGTAACAAGAAAGGTGCCACATGTAGTGAAGGAGAAATGACGTGCACAGCAAGGTTAAGGCTACTTTCACACTAGTGTTTTGTCTGGATCCTGCAGGTTTCAGCAAAAACGCTTCCGTTACTGATAATACAACCATCTGCATCCATTATGATGTCCAGTAAAATAGTCATGACGGCACACTGCACAGCCCTCAGCGGCACAGCACACCCACCACCAGCACACTGCACAGCTGGTACCAGCACAACCTGGAGAAGCGCACAGGTACAGCCGCCACACTGCACAGCCGGAACTGGCACAGCCTAGTCATTACCAGTGCGGCCCACCACACTACATAGTAGTCACCGGCACATTGCACAGTCTTCACTGGCCTGGCACACAGTACAGACCCCCTGTATCCTGTACCACACACTGGATGTGCTCTCCACATTCAGCCCACGTCTTGCGCTATGTACTAGTCACACTACAGCCGTCAGTATGACAGATGAAGGGGGCAGCACAATGACTGGCAGAAGCACAACACGCACCTAATGACAGAGATCAGTAACCCGGAGGGGTCTTTGCTTTTGCTCATCTGGCCCCTGTATCCGGACATCTTCACGTTCCTGCTTCCTCCTCTCACACCAAAACAGTCACAATTTACTACTGCACATGCGCAACAATTGCGTCAGCCAATAAGACCACTGCGTGCAGCCCGGTAATCAATGTTCATCCTAACTCCTAGCAGGCACAAGGACCTTTGATGATGTCAGGAGCATGTGACCAGTCACATGTGTGTGGGAGGAGATTGTAGCCTGTGGTGCCGGACTGCTGCACGTAGTGTGCTTGTACAGCTGTGCACTGAAACACATCACCCACAGTCACAGGCGTGCTGTACACAGACAGCCCTGCACTGTCTCCTTTCCACACACAGCTCTCCACTGTATCCTTCACACACACAGCACTCCATTGTGTCCTTTACTCACGCACTGCGCTCTCATTTACACACACAGCAGTGCTGTACACTGCACTGTCTGCTTTACACACACAGCTTTGCACTGCATCCCTTACACACACACACACACACACAGCACTACACTGTCTCATTTACACACACAGCCCTGCTGTACACTGCACTGTATCCTTTACACACAAGGCACTGCAATGCATCCTTTACACACAGGGCACTGCACTGCATTCTTTACACACACAGCACTTCATTGACACATCACACACAGCCCTGCTGTACACACACAGCACTGCACTGTATCATTTACACACACACACTGCACTGTCACATCACACACAGCCCTGCTGTACACACAGAGCACTGCACTGTCTCCTTTACACACACAGCTCTGCACTGCATCCTTTACACACAGTTCTGCACTGGATCCTTTACACACAGCACTACACTGTATCATTTACACACACGACACTACACTGACACATCACACGCAGCTCTTCTGTATGCACACAGCACTTCACTGTATCCTTTACACATGGCACTGCACTGTCACATCGCACACAGCACTGCACTGTCTTCTTTACACACACAGCTGTGCACTGCATCCTTTACACACACAGCACTGCACTGACACATCTCACACAGCCCTGCTATACGCACACTGCACTGTCTCCTTTACACACAGTCTGCACTGCATCCTTTACACACACAGCTCTGCACTGTCTTCTTTACACACACAGCTCTGCACTGCATCATTTACACACACACAGCTCTGCACTGTATCCTTTACACACAGCACTGCACTGCATCCTTTACACATATAGCTCTGCACTGTATCTTTTACACACAGCACTGCACTGCATCCTTTACACATTCAGCTCCGCACTGTATCCTTTACACACAGCACTGCATCCTTTACACATTCAGCTCTGCACTGCATATTTTACACACAAAGCTCTGCACTGTATCCTTTACACACACCGCTCTGCACTGTATCCTTTACACACACACAGCTCTGCGCTGTACCGTTTGCACGCATAGCTCTGCATTGTATCCTTTACACACACACACACAGCTCTGCACTGCATCCTTTACATACACAGCTCTGCACTGTATCCTTTACATACACAGCTCTGCACTGTATCCTTTACACACACACAGCTCTGCGCTGTAACGTTTGCACACACACATACAGCTGTACATGGTATAGGTTATGAACATGTAGATCCCTGCATTATATGCTTTACACGCACACACATACAACTCTGCACTGCATTCTTTACACACACAGCTCTGCACTGCATCATTTACACACACACACACACACAGCTCTGCTTTGTATCCTTTACACACACACACACACACAAACAGCACTGCACTGTATCCTTTACACACACACAGCACTGCACTGCATCCTTTAAACATAAAGCTCTGCACTGTATCCTTTACACACACACACACACACACAAACAGCACTACACTGTATCCTTTACACACACACAGCACTGCATCCTTTAAACATAAAGCTCCACACTCCATCCTTTACACACACAGCCCTGCACTGCATCATTTACACACACACACACACACACATATAATGCAGGGATCTACATGTTCATAACCTATACCACGTATAGCTGTATGCTTTGTATCCTTTACACACAGCACAGCTGTATGCACTGTATCCTTTACACACAGCACTGCAATGCATCCTTTACACATACAGTTCTGCACTGTATCCTTTACACACACACACACACACACACAACACTGCACTGCATCCTTTACACATACAGCTCTGCACTGTATCCTTTACACACACACAGCACTGCATCCTTTACACATGCAGCTCTGTACTGTATCCTTTACACACACACACACACACACACAGCACTGCATCCTTTACACACAGCACTGCATCCTTTACACATACAGCACTGCACTGTATCCTTTACACACACACACACACACACACACACACACTGCACTGCATCCTTTACACATACAGCTCTGTACTGTATCCTTTACACACACACACACACACACACACATATACACATGTGGCCTTGCACTATATATATTAAACAGGTGCAGCCTGCCTCATGCAGTTCTGCACACAGCTCTGACCTATATGCTTTAGGCGTCATGCACACGGCTGTGTCCATATTTCAGTCCCTACAAAGATGGGTTAATATTTATGATCCATTTAATAAGATCCATTTAATAATTACGGAGAAATGTTTTTGTACCCTTCTCCAGATCTGTGCCTCCACACAATCCTGTCTGTGAGAACGGGCAGTTCTTTCCTCCTTTTGCTGTAATATTCATTGTCACCTGTGAGACCTAGACAGAGGTGTGTATTTCTACATCATGTCCAGTCATCTGAATTTACCACATGATCAAGAGAAACAAGTGACCCTCAGAGCTGCATTTCAAGTGTCATAGCAAAGGGTCTGAATACTTATGTGCATGAGAGGTTTTGTTTTTGTTTGTTCTTTTTAATAAATTTGCAAAACATTTTTAAATTGTGTTTCACTTTCCCATTGTGGGGTAGTGCTGAGTGATAGGGGAAAACTTTCATTTTTTTATACTAGCACAGGCTGCAACATAACAAAATGTGAAAAAAGTAAAAGGGTCTGAAGACTTTGAGGATGCACTATACAATAGGAAGCAAAGCCAGTGCCCAACAAATTCAGTTGTGCAGTTAATGGTAATTTATTCACAAAATGGATTTCCATGCAGATGCCACTGTATAGGCAACAGTGGTATCCTTTTCCTAAAGGTGGATTTAGACGCACCAATTATCGGGCACAACTGTTCCTGCAAACAGTTGTTCCATACAATCTGCCCGTCCGAATGTGCTGCCGTTCACCCAATGAACGAGCGAAACGCTCGTTCATCAAGTGATCCTGACATTCATGCAGGCACCACTGATCATGGCTTCTGAGCAGCAAATCGTGTGATCTAAACAGTGATCTGCTGCACAGAAGCCATCATTGTGTATGAAAATGAGGGATTGCGACCTTCATCCTCATACAGTGAAGTAGATCTGTGCATGTAAATGTGCAGTCTCGTTCCCTGAACGAGCAGCCGACTGTCAGGAAAGAACGCTTCCTTCCCGACAATTCGCTGCTACATTGCCCTGTGTAAACCCATCTTTAGGCTACCATTGTAAAAATATATATATAAATGACCACGGGTCAGTCGAAAAACAAGAGACATGCACTAGTTTGGTCCTTGAAGCGGAGCAGACACACCTATTGAACTCTATTGATCTGTCTTTGCCTAAAAATTAACTCAGTTTGGCGCAACTAGTGTTTTTACACTTTTTTAAGACTTGCTCAACAAGGGAGTTAGTCTTAGGCTACTTTCACACTTGCGTTTTATAATTCCGGTATTGAGTTCCGTCATAGGGGCTCAATACCGGAATAAAACACTTCAGTTTTGTCCCAATTCATTGTCAATTGGGACAAAACTGAACTGAAGACAACTGAATGCTCCTGAAAGCATTCCGTTCCGTCTGCAGACCGGAGAGCAAACTTGCAGCATGCTGCGGTTTGCTCTCCGGTCCAGGCATCCGCACCAAGACGGATCCGTCATGACTCCCAATAAAAGTCAAAGGGGACGGATCTGTTTGGTGTGCCACAATGGTGAACGGATCCGTCCTCCATTGACTTCCAATGGAGTTCATGACGGATCCGTCACCTGCACACATACATACATACAGACATACATACACATAAACATACACAGACATATACACATACAAATACACATGCATACTTACATGCTCCCGGCAGGTCTCCACAGCACAGGAGGAGCAGGACGGCGCACACATAGGACGATTCCATCCAGCACCCAGCAGAGGGCGCTGTGGGGAATCGTCCTATGTGCGCGCCGTCCTGCTCCTCCTGCGCTGTGGAGACCTGCTGGGAGCATGTAAGTATGTATGTGCATTTGTATGTGTATATGTCTGTGTGTGTGTGTCTGTACTGTGTGACATGTGTGGGGCCGGAGCGCGGTTCCGGCCTCATACATGTCCCTGCGGTACCATGGATCCGGCGGCACCCTTCACCTGCCGGATCCGTGCTGCCGCTAATGTGAAAGAGGCCTTAGCAGATAAGGACAGAGCTTCATGAGAAAGGAGGGGGGCTAAGACATGCCATATTGTGCAAGAATTCTAGGATACAAATCTGTCTCAAGGTAAGCCAACTAATAGTTGGTATAGAGTCAAGGAGAAGTGTCTATCCCTGCAGAGGTGTAGCTAGGCTTTCCTGCACACGGGGCAAGGATTCAGTTATGCCCACCTATGCGCCCGTTACAGTAGCTATGCTCACCTTTGTGCTTCTTCACAGTAGTTATGTCCTCTTTGCGGCCCCTCACTGTAGTTATGCCCACCTTTTTGCCCGTCATAGTAGATATGCCCATCTTTATGCCCTTCACAGTAGGTATTCCCATCTTTGTGCACCTCACAGTATGTATGCCCAGTTTGTACCCCCTCATTGTTGTTATACCCACTTTTGTGCCCACTCACTATAGTTATGCCCAGATATGTGCCCCTCACAGTAGTTATGCCAGATTAGCTGCCCCCTCACAGTAGTTATGCCAGATTATGTGCCCCCTTACTGTAGTTATGCACAGATTTTCCCCCTCACAGTAGTTATAGCCAGATATGTGCCCCCTCACTGTAGTTATGCCCACTTTTGTGCCCCCTCACTCTAGTTATGTCCTCCTTGTGGCCCCCATTTGGCCCCCAATGCCCTCTCCAAACTGCAGCTACATGAAAGGAAAAAAACACAAATACTTACCTGCTTCCCTGATGACGCGCTTCCACACACATCATGCTGCTGGCTGTGTCGGAGGCTAATTCCAAGGCTCTCAGCGCTCCTCCCACAGCCAGCAGATTTTTATCGTGCAAGTGGTAGAACACTTTTTACCCACAAAATAAAGTTACTGTATGATGAATGATATATACAAAATAGAACACTATTCCACTTTACCAAATGAGACATTTGGTTTCTGTGGCAGCAATGAGTGTTCTGAAAGCTACCAGGCCTGTAACAGTAAAGCTCCTATTAAGTCCTGCCTGGAGCAGGAATTAAAAAGGTATTATAGTTTCACAATATTAATGACCTATCCTCAGAATGGGTCATCAATATCAGATCAGTGGGGGTCCAACTCCCAGAACCTTGACTGATCAGCTGACTTTGATCTTGGTTACCTGCATGCCAAGTACATCAGGGCTGCGGTGCAGGGTAATTAAAGCTTTTCATCCCATTCAGTTGAATGGGAGAGGAATATGCAATTATGTACATGGCACACAGATAAACATTGAAGAGGACACATCACTTGCATGAGCACTGCAGCCCCATCAAACTGCTGATTGGCAGGGTTGCTGGGAGTCAGACCCCCACGGTCTGATATTGATGACCTATCCTAGGATAAACCATTGCAATCTATGGTGGAACTGACCACATGTTCAACACTCTGGGCAGGGCTAAACATTTCTAAAAAGTTTTTAAAATGAGACTATCAAAAATTGCCAGTGCTAACTGTATTTCAAGTCATCATGGCGGCATATTGGGAAAAGTTTTCAATTAGCAATAAACAAAAATCGGATAAACCTCATGGGCTATGATACTGCCACTGCGCAAAGCTGAAATTCTACTAGTGAGACATAGAAGAGCTAACACAGTGTAGTCATTAAACCTGTGGAGACAGCAGCAGCATGCTGTGGTTTGCTCTCCGATCCAGGCATCTACACCAAGACGGATCCGGAATGACCCCCAATGCAAGTCAATGGGGATGGATCCGTTTGGTGTGACACACCAGTAATCCGGATCTATCCTCCATTGACTTGCAATGGGGGGTCATTCCGGATCCGACTACAAAGATACATACAGACAGTCATACATACATACATACATGCACACACATACACACAAACACATACATACTCACATACTCCAGCCAGGGACGCCGGCAGCATGTTTCACACGCCTCTGCGCGTTAGTATGACGTTTCCCACTGTGCCAGCAGAGGGCAACTGGTGGGAAATCGTCATCAACGTGCGCGTAGAAGGCGTGTGAAGACGTGCTGCCGGCGTCCCTGGCTAAAGTATGTAAGTATGTATGTGTTTGTGTGTGTGTATGTGTATATGTATGTTTGTCTGTGTCTTCTCCCAATGTCTATGTCAACATGTGTGGGACCGGAGCGCTGCTTCGGCTTCACACATGTATCAGCGGCAGTATGGATCCGTCAGCACCCTTTAGGTGCCGGATTCCGGTGCTGCAGCTAGTGTGAAAGAGGCCTAAGTCAGGCTGGGCCCACCACCCTCTATCTATCCAAAACATTCATCTCCATTCTTATCATCATATCATTGTTACATCTTTAAGATGTAATCGGTTCTTTGTAAATGCTCCCATAAGATAAAGGTCAAAGGGGCAAGTATTTAGCTTCTAAATCAGCTTTTGTGGTGTTTTCCGAGTGGGTCGAACCAAACTCGTTTTCAAGTCACTTTCGCAGTCTTCATTTTTCTCATCACTTTTGATCCTTTGCCTCAAATACCTTACTTTCATGGCAATAACGAGTTGGAGATTTTTTTTAACGTCTTTGATTTCCTATCCTAAAAGCTGATGCCCAAACAGGGACTTGAACCCTGGACCCTCAGATTAAAAGTCTGATGCTCTACTGACTGAGCTATCCAGGCTCCCTGCTGAATGACTGAAGTCATGACTTTCTGACTGACTGCGTTTCCTTTCTTTTTATAGCTCCCCTTTTTACCATACCATGCACTAACACCTGCTTCCTAGAATTATAAAGGGAACTTTCACATATGTATTAGGGGATTACATTACCAGTGACTTTCTGGTGATAGCAGCAGGAAATCAGCTGAGGAGCATGTCAATTACAAATAGGGGTTCGAGATCTAGAACAGAACACTGCCCCCAGTTGGATATACAAACTGTGACTGACCTGTCAGAACATGTTGGGCAGCATAGTGGTTCTAGGCCTCCAGCACCACTTTTTCCAGATCTTATATGACCCTCTGTATGAAGTTTTGTAAGAAGCAGATTAAAAGTCTTATGCTCTACCGACTGAGCTATCCGGGCTCTCTGCTGAGCGACTGAAGTCATGACTTTCTGACTGACTGCGTTTCCGTTCTTCTTATAGCTCCACCTTTTACCATACCGTGCACTAGCACCTGCTTCCTAGAATTATAAAGGGAACTTTCACATATTTTTAAGGGATTACATTACCAGTGACTTTCTGGTGATAGCAGCAGGAAATCAGCTGAGGAGCATGTCAATTACAAATAGGGGTTCGAGATCTAGAACAGAACACTGCCCCCAGTTGGATATATAAACTGTGACTGACCTGTCAGAACATGTTGGGCAGCATAGTGGTTCTAGCCCTCCAGCACCACTTTTTCCAGATCTTATATGAACCTCTGTATGAAGCAGGTAATAATATCTCAGTAAAATCTGTATCAATCTGCTGTTGAAGTCATGGAGACGATATATAGACGACGTCGCTTTCTATGGAAAATTATTGAAGTGGATTGACTTGAACTTTTGAACTTGTAAGCACCCTCTCTGGCCATGACACCCTATCTGCAGCAAGTTTTTGGCAGATCTGAGGGCAAAACGCAGGGTCTAAACATGCCACCTGTGAGCGCACCCTTATAAACATTTATCGTACTCATAGTATAGTTGGTAGAGACGTTAGGATGCCTATAGCAATGCAACGGGTAATCCGACACCCAAATGGACCAAAAAAACATAAAGTAGTCATATACAATCACAGGCATAAATTACTTAAGTAGGCTTCCCAAGCAGGTTCTCTAGCGTTCACAGCATAATCCAGTCTCCTCAGAGACTATCAAAAATTGCCAATGCTGACTGTATTTCAAGTCATCATGGCGGGGTATTGGGAAAAGTTTTCAATTAGCAATAATCACGCCTCGGATAAACCTCATGGGCTATGATACTGCCACTGCGCAAAGCTGAAATTCTACAAGTGAGGCATAGAAGAGCTAACACAGTGTAGTGATTAAACCTGTGGAGACACCCAGCAGTCAGTAAATGTAGAGCTGGGAATTCTGGGAATGGATATGCTAATAGTTCACGCATACATTGTGGGTGGGCTGTTGCCCCGGGCTATAGGGAGCTGAAGATTGACATAACATACTGACTCTTTTGTCCACTTTAGCTCTGTGTCAGTAGTTTCCCTAGATAGCCCTCCTAAAAATACTAGTACCACACGGTGGGTAGTGCCACACATAGTGTCCCCAAAACTAATTATGACAAGGAAATAGTGACAGTAATAGCGCCACATACATGGCGGCCCCTAAAAAAGTCTAGATATGGATACAGTTAAATGTAGCCGTTCCTGGGGAACCAGTGGTACCTACTTCTAGCGACACCACTGCCTAAGTCAGGCTGGGCCCATCACCCTCTATCTATCCAAAACATTCATCTCCATTCTTATCATCATATCATTGTTACATCTGTAAGATGTAATTGGTTCTTTGTAAATCCTCCCATAAGAAAAGGTCAAAGGGGCAAGTATTTAGTTCCTAAATCAGCTTTTATGGTGTTTTCCGAGAGGGTCGATCCAACCTCGTTTCCAAGTCACTTTCGCAGTCTTCATTTTTATCATCACTTTTGATCCTTTGCCTCAAACACCTTACTTTCATGGCAATAACGAGTTGGAGATTTTTTTTTGACATGTTTGATTCCCTATCCTAAAAGCTGACGCCCGAACAGGGACTTGAACCCTGGACCCTCAGATTAAAAGTCTGATGCTCTACCGACTGAGCTATCCGGGCTCTTTGTTGCGTGACTGAAGTCATGACTTTCTGACTGACTGCGTTTCCTTTCTTCTCATAGCTCCACCTTTTACCATACCATGCACTAGCACCTGCTTCCTAGAATTATAAAGGGAACTTTCACATATGTATTAGGGGATTACATTACCAGTGACTTTCTGGTGATAGCAGCAGGAAATCAGCTGAGGAGCATGTCAACTACAAATAGGGGTTCGAGATCTAGAACAGAACACTGCCCCCAGTTGGATATATAAACTGTGACTGACCTGTCAGAACATGTTGGGCAGCATAGTGGTTCTAGCCCTCCAGCACCACTTTTTCCAGATCTCATATGAACCTCTGTATGAAGTTTTGTAAGAAGCAGGTAATAATATCTCAGTAAAACCTGTATCAATCTGCTGTTGAAGTCATGGAGACGATATATAGACGACGTCGCTTTCTATGGAAAATTATTGAAGTGGATTGACTTGAACTTTTGAACTTGTAAGCACCCTCTCTGGCCATGACACCCTATCTGCAGCAAGTTTTTGGCAGATCTGAGGGCAAAACGCAGGGTCTAAACATGCCACCTGTGAGCGCACCCTTATAAACATTTATCGTACTCATAGTATAGTTGGTAGAGACGTTAGGATGCCTATAGCAATGCAACGGGTAATCCGACACCCAAATGGACCAAAAAAACATAAAGTAGTCATATACAATCACAAGCATAAATTACTTTAAGTAGGCTTCCCAAAGCAGGTTCTCTAGCGTTCACAGCATAATCCAGTCTCCTCAGAGACTATCAAAAATTGCCAATGCTGACTGTATTTCAAGTCATCATGGCGGGGTATTGGGAAAAGTTTTCAATTAGCAATAATCACGCCTCGGATAAACCTCATGGGCTATGATACTGCCACTGCGCAAAGCTGAAATTCTACAAGTGAGGCATAGAAGAGCTAACACAGTGTAGTGATTAAACCTGTGGAGACACCCAGCAGTCAGTAAATGTAGAGCTGGGAATTCTGGGAATGGATATGCTAATAGTTCACGCATACATTGTGGGTGGGCTGTTGCCCCGGGCTATAGGGAGCTGAAGATTGACATAACATACTGACTCTTTTGTCCACTTTAGCTCTGTGTCAGTAGTTTCCCTAGATAGCCCTCCTAAAAATACTAGTACCACACGGTGGGTAGTGCCACACATAGTGTCCCCAAAACTAATTATGACAAGGAAATAGTGACAGTAATAGCGCCACATACATGGCGGCCCCTAAAAAAGTCTAGATATGGATACAGTTAAATGTAGCCTTCCTGGGGAAACAGTGGTACCTACTTCTAGCGACACCACTGCCTAAGTCAGGCTGGGCCCACCACCCTCTATCTATCCAAAACATTCATCTCCATTCTTATCATCATATCATTGTTACATCTGTAAGATGTAATCGGTTCTTTGTAAATGCTCCCATAAGATAAAGGTCAAAGGGGCAAGTATTTAGCTTCTAAATCAGCTTTTGTGGTGTTTTCCGAGTGGGTCGATCCAACCTCGTTTCCAAGTCACTTTCGCAGTCACTTCATTTTTCTCATCACTTTTGATCCTTTGCCTCAAATACCTTACTTTCATGGCAATAACGAGTTGGAGATTTTTTTTTAACGTCTTTGATTTCCTATCCTAAAAGCTGACGCCCAAACAGGGACTTGAACCCTGGACCCTCAGATTAAAAGTCTGATGCTCTACCGACTGAGCTATCCGGGCTCTCTGCTGAGTGACTGAAGTCATGACTTTCTGACTGACTGCGTTTCCTTTCTTCTTATAGCTCCACCTTTTACCATACCGTGCACTAGCACCTGCTTCCTAGAATTATAAAGGGAACTTTCACATATGTATTAGGGGATTACATTACCAGTGACTTTCTGGTGATAGCAGCAGGAAATCAGCTGAGGAGCATGTCAACTACAAATAGGGGTTCGAGATCTAGAACAGAACACTGCCCCCAGTTGGATATATAAACTGTGACTGACCTGTCAGAACATGTTGGGCAGCATAGTGGTTCTAGCCCTCCAGCACCACTTTTTCCAGATCTTATATGAACCTCTGTATTTTTGTAAGAAGCAGGTAATAATATCTCAGTAAAATCTGTATCAATCTGCTGTTGAAGTCATGGAGACGATATATAGACGACGTCGCTTTCTATGGAAAATTATTGAAGTGGATTGACTTGAACTTTTGAACTTGTAAGCACCCTCTCTGGCCATGACACCCTATCTGCAGCAAGTTTTTGGCAGATCTGAGGGCAAAACGCAGGGTCTAAACATGCCACCTGTGAGCGCACCCTTATAAACATTTATCGTACTCATAGTATAGTTGGTAGAGACGTTAGGATGCCTATAGCAATGCAACGGGTAATCCGACACCCAAATGGACCAAAAAAACATAAAGTAGTCATATACAATCACAGGCATAAATTACTTAAGTAGGCTTCCCAAGCAGGTTCTCTAGCGTTCACAGCATAATCCAGTCTCCTCAGAGACTATCAAAAATTGCCAATGCTGACTGTATTTCAAGTCATCATGGCGGGGTATTGGGAAAAGTTTTCAATTAGCAATAATCACGCCTCGGATAAACCTCATGGGCTATGATACTGCCACTGCGCAAAGCTGAAATTCTACAAGTGAGGCATAGAAGAGCTAACACAGTGTAGTGATTAAACCTGTGGAGACACCCAGCAGTCAGTAAATGTAGAGCTGGGAATTCTGGGAATGGATATGCTAATAGTTCACGCATACATTGTGGGTGGGCTGTTGCCCCGGGCTATAGGGAGCTGAAGATTGACATAACATACTGACTCTTTTGTCCACTTTAGCTCTGTGTCAGTAGTTTCCCTAGATAGCCCTCCTAAAAATACTAGTACCACACGGTGGGTAGTGCCACACATAGTGTCCCCAAAACTAATTATGACAAGGAAATAGTGACAGTAATAGCGCCACATACATGGCGGCCCCTAAAAAAGTCTAGATATGGATACAGTTAAATGTAGCCTTTCCTGGGGAAACAGTGGTACCTACTTCTAGCGACACCACTGCCTAAGTCAGGCTGGGCCCACCACCCTCTATCTATCCAAAACATTCATCTCCATTCTTATCATCATATCATTGTTACATCTTAAGATGTAATTGTAAATGCTCCCATAAGATAAAGGTCAAAGGGGCAAGTATTTAGCTTCTAAATCAGCTTTTGTGGTGTTTTCCGAGTGGGTCGATCCAACCTCGTTTCCAAGTCACTTTCGCAGTCACTTCATTTTTCTCATCACTTTTGATCCTTTGCCTCAAATACCTTACTTTCATGGCAATAACGAGTTGGAGATTTTTTTTTTAACGTCTTTGATTTCCTATCCTAAAAGCTGACGCCCAAACAGGGACTTGAACCCTGGACCCTCAGATTAAAAGTCTGATGCTCTACCGACTGAGCTATCCGGGCTCTCTGCTGAGTGACTGAAGTCATGACTTTCTGACTGACTGCGTTTCCTTTCTTCTTATAGCTCCACCTTTTACCATACCGTGCACTAGCACCTGCTTCCTAGAATTATAAAGGGAACTTTCACATATGTATTAGGGGATTACATTACCAGTGACTTTCTGGTGATAGCAGCAGGAAATCAGCTGAGGAGCATGTCAACTACAAATAGGGGTTCGAGATCTAGAACAGAACACTGCCCCCAGTTGGATATATAAACTGTGACTGACCTGTCAGAACATGTTGGGCAGCATAGTGGTTCTAGCCCTCCAGCACCACTTTTTCCAGATCTTATATGAACCTCTGTATGAAGTTTTGTAAGAAGCAGGTAATAATATCTCAGTAAAATCTGTATCAATCTGCTGTTGAAGTCATGGAGACGATATATAGACGACGTCGCTTTCTATGGAAAATTATTGAAGTGGATTGACTTGAACTTTTGAACTTGTAAGCACCCTCTCTGGCCATGACACCCTATCTGCAGCAAGTTTTTGGCAGATCTGAGGGCAAAACGCAGGGTCTAAACATGCCACCTGTGAGCGCACCCTTATAAACATTTATCGTACTCATAGTATAGTTGGTAGAGACGTTAGGATGCCTATAGCAATGCAACGGGTAATCCGACACCCAAATGGACCAAAAAAACATAAAGTAGTCATATACAATCACAGGCATAAATTACTTAAGTAGGCTTCCCAAGCAGGTTCTCTAGCGTTCACAGCATAATCCAGTCTCCTCAGAGACTATCAAAAATTGCCAATGCTGACTGTATTTCAAGTCATCATGGCGGGGTATTGGGAAAAGTTTTCAATTAGCAATAATCACGCCTCGGATAAACCTCATGGGCTATGATACTGCCACTGCGCAAAGCTGAAATTCTACAAGTGAGGCATAGAAGAGCTAACACAGTGTAGTGATTAAACCTGTGGAGACACCCAGCAGTCAGTAAATGTAGAGCTGGGAATTCTGGGAATGGATATGCTAATAGTTCACGCATACATTGTGGGTGGGCTGTTGCCCCGGGCTATAGGGAGCTGAAGATTGACATAACATACTGACTCTTTTGTCCACTTTAGCTCTGTGTCAGTAGTTTCCCCTAGATAGCCCTCCTAAAAATACTAGTACCACACGGTGGGTAGTGCCACACATAGTGTCCCCAAAACTAATTATGACAAGGAAATAGTGACAGTAATAGCTCCACATACATGGCGGCCCCTAAAAAAGTCTAGATATGGATACAGTTAAATGTAGCCTTTCCTGGGGAACCAGTGGTACCTACTTCTAGCGACACCACTGCCTAAGTCAGGCTGGGCCCACCACCCTCTATCTATCCAAAACATTCATCTCCATTCTTATCATCATATCATTGTTACATCTGTAAGATGTAATCGGTTCTTTGTAAATCCTCCCATAAGATAAAGGTCAAAGGGGCAAGTATTTAGCTCCTAAATCAGCTTTTGTGGTGTTTTCCGAGTGGGTCGATCCAACCTCGTTTCCAAGTCACTTTCGCAGTCTTCATTTTTCTCATCACTTTTGATCCTTTGCCTCAAATACCTTACTTTCATGGCAATAACAAGTTGGAGATTTTTTTTTAACGTGTTTGATTCCCTATCCTAAAAGCTGACGCCCAAACAGGGACTTGAACCCTGGACCCTCAGATTAAAAGTCTGATGCTCTACCGACTGAGCTATCCGGGCTCTCTGCTGAGTGACTGAAGTCATGACTTTCTGACTGACTGCGTTTCCTTTCTTCTTATAGCTCCACCTTTTACCATACCGTGCACTAGCACCTGCTTCCTAGAATTATAAAGGGAACTTTCACATATGTATTAGGGGATTACATTACCAGTGACTTTCTGGTGATAGCAGCAGGAAATCAGCTGAGGAGCATGTCAACTACAAATAGGGGTTCGAGATCTAGAACAGAACACTGCCCCCAGTTGGATATATAAACTGTGACTGACCTGTCAGAACATGTTGGGCAGCATAGTGGTTCTAGCCCTCCAGCACCACTTTTTCCAGATCTCATATGAACCTCTGTATGAAGTTTTGTAAGAAGCAGGTAATAATATCTCAGTAAAACCTGTATCAATCTGCTGTTGAAGTCATGGAGACGATATATAGACGACGTCGCTTTCTATGGAAAGTTATTGAAGTGGATTGACTTGAACTTTTGATCTTGTAAGCACCCTCTCTGGCCATGACACCCTATCCGCAGCAAGTTTTTGGCAGATCTGAGGGCAAAACACAGAGTCTAAACATGCCACCTGTGAGCGCACCCTTATAAACATTTAACGTACTCATAGTATAGTTGGTAGAGACATTAGAATGCCTATAGCAATGCAACGGGTAATCCGACACCCAAAAGGACCAAAACAACATAAAGTAGTCATATACAATCACAAGCATACATTTTTTAAGTAGGCTTCCAAAGCAGGTTCTCTAGCGTTCACAGCATAATCCAGTCTCCTCAGAGACTATCAAAAATTGCCAATGCTGACTGTATTTCAAGTCATCATGGCGGGGTATTGGGAAAAGTTTTCAATTAGCAATAATCACGCCTCGGATAAACCTCATGGGCTATGATACTGCCACTGCGCAAAGCTGAAATTCTACAAGTGAGGCATAGAAGAGCTAACACAGTGTAGTGATTAAACCTGTGGAGACACCCAGCAGTCAGTAAAAGCAGAGCTGGGAATTCTGGGAATGGATATGCTAATAGTTCACGCATACATTGTGGGTGGGCTGTTGCCCTGGGCTATAGGGAGCTGAAGATTGACATAACATACTGACTCTTTTGTCTACTTTAGCTCTGTGTCAGTAGTTTCCCCTAGATAGCCCTCCTAAAAATACTAGTACCACATGGTGGGTAGTGCCACACATAGTGTCCCCAAAACTAATTATGACAAGGAAATAGTGACAGTAATAGCGCCACATACATGGCAGCCCCTAAAAAAGTCTAGATATGGATACAGTTAAATGTAGCCGTTCCTGGTGAACCAGTGGTACCTACTTCTAGCGACACCACTGCCTAAGTCAGGCTGGGCCCATCACCCTCTATCTATCCAAAACATTCATCTCCATTCTTATCATCATATCATTGTTACATCTGTAAGATGTAATTGGTTCTTTGTAAATCCTCCCATAAGATAAAGGTCAAAGGGGCAAGTATTTAGTTCCTAAATCAGCTTTTATGGTGTTTTCCGAGTGGGTCGATCCAACCTCGTTTCCAAGTCACTTTCGCAGTCACTTCATTTTTCTCATCACTTTTGATCCTTTGCCTCAAATACCTTACTTTCATGGCAATAACGAGTTGGAGATTTTTTTTTAACGTGTTTGATTCCCTATCCTAAAAGCTGACGCCCAAACAGGGACTTGAACCCTGGACCCTCAGATTAAAAGTCTGATGCTCTACCGACTGAGCTATCCGGGCTCTCTGCTGAGTGACTGAAGTCATGACTTTCTGACTGACTGCGTTTCCTTTCTTCTTATAGCTCCACCTTTTACCATACCGTGCACTAGCACCTGCTTCCTAGAATTATAAAGGGAACTTTCACATATGTATTAGGGGATTACATTACCAGTGACTTTCTGGTGATAGCAGCAGGAAATCAGCTGAGGAGCATGTCAATTACAAATAGGGGTTCGAGATCTAGAACAGAACACTGCCCCCAGTTGGATATATAAACTGTGACTGACCTGTCAGAACATGTTGGGCAGCATAGTGGTTCTAGCCCTCCAGCACCACTTTTTCCAGATCTTATATGAACCTCTGTATGAAGTTTTGTAAGAAGCAGGTAATAATATCTCAGTAAAATCTGTATCAATCTGCTGTTGAAGTCATGGAGACGATATATAGACGACGTCGCTTTCTATGGAAAGTTATTGAAGTGGATTGACTTGAACTTTTGATCTTGTAAGCACCCTCTCTGGCCATGACACCCTATCCGCAGCAAGTTTTTGGCAGATCTGAGGGCAAAACACAGAGTCTAAACATGCCACCTGTGAGCGCACCCTTATAAACATTTATCGTACTCATAGTATAGTTGGTAGAGACATTAGGATGCCTATAGCAATGCAACGGGTAATCCGACACCCAAATGGACCAAAAAAACATAAAGTAGTCATATACAATCACAAGCATACATTTTTAAGTAGGCTTCCCAAAGCAGGTTCTCTAGCGTTCACAGCATAATCCAGTCTCCTCAGAGACTATCAAAAATTGCCAATGCTGACTGTATTTCAAGTCATCATGGCGGGGTATTGGGAAAAGTTTTCAATTAGCAATAATCACGCCTCGGATAAACCTCATGGGCTATGATACTGCCACTGCGCAAAGCTGAAATTCTACTAGTGAAGCATAGAAGAGCTAACACAGTGTAGTGATTAAACCTGTGGAGACACCCAGCAGTCAGTAAAAGCAGAGCTGGGAATTCTGGGAATGGATATGCTAATAGTTCACGCATACATTGTGGGTGGGCTGTTGCCCTGGGCTATAGGGAGCTGAAGATTGACATAACATACTGACTCTTTTGTATACTTTAGCTCTGTGTCAGTAGTTTCCCCTAGATAGCCCTCCTAAAAATACTAGTACCACATGGTGGGTAGTGCCACACATAGTGTCCCCAAAACTAATTATGACAAGGAAATAGTGAAAGTAATAGCGCCACATACATGGCAGCCCCTAAAAAAGTCTAGATATGGATACAGTTAAATGTAGCCGTTCCTGGTGAACCAGTGGTACCTACTTCTAGCGACACCACTGCCTAAGTCAGGCTGGGCCCATCACCCTCTATCTATCCAAAACATTCATCTCCATTCTTATCATCATATCATTGTTACATCTGTAAGATGTAATTGGTTCTTTGTAAATCCTCCCATAAGAAAAAGGTCAAAGGGGCAAGTATTTAGTTCCTAAATCAGCTTTTATGGTGTTTTCCGAGAGGGTCGATCCAACCTCGTTTCCAAGTCACTTTCGCAGTCTTCATTTTTATCATCACTTTTGATCCTTTGCCTCAAACACCTTACTTTCATGGCAATAACGAGTTGGAGATTTTTTTTTGACATGTTTGATTCCCTATCCTAAAAGCTGACGCCCGAACAGGGACTTGAACCCTGGACCCTCAGATTAAAAGTCTGATGCTCTACCGACTGAGCTATCCGGGCTCTTTGTTGCGTGACTGAAGTCATGACTTTCTGACTGACTGCGTTTCCTTTCTTCTCATAGCTCCACCTTTTACCATACCATGCACTAGCACCTGCTTCCTAGAATTATAAAGGGAACTTTCACATATGTATTAGGGGATTACATTACCAGTGACTTTCTGGTGATAGCAGCAGGAAATCAGCTGAGGAGCATGTCAATTACAAATAGGGGTTCGAGATCTAGAACAGAACACTGCCCCAGTTGGATATATAAACTGTGACTGACCTGTCAGAACATGTTGGGCAGCATAGTGGTTCTAGCCCTCCAGCACCACTTTTTCCAGATCTTATATGAACCTCTGTATGAAGTTTTGTAAGAAGCAGGTAATAATATCTCAGTAAAACCTGTATCAATCTGCTGTTGAAGTCATGGAGACGATATATAGACGACGTCGCTTTCTATGGAAAGTTATTGAAGTGGATTGACTTGAACTTTTGATCTTGTAAGCACCCTCTCTGGCCATGACACCCTATCCGCAGCAAGTTTTTGGCAGATCTGAGGGCAAAACACAGAGTCTAAACATGCCACCTGTGAGCGCACCCTTATAAACATTTAACGTACTCATAGTATAGTT